>UFQX01000175.1:175026-208598 GCA_900497675.1 Arapaima gigas | reverse complement strand
TTTAACTTTTTTTTTTTTTTTTTAATGCAGTGTCTTTTTTTTTAAGCCTACTCAGTTGTAGTCACTTTATAGTCACTGGAAATTAGAAGAATCCAGGTTGGCGTAGTTGTAAGTGTGGGGAATTAGCTATTTTTTACAATTTTACCACACATCAGAACCTTTTTTCAGGGCAATAAAATATGATTATTAAAAATTTAAAACAAAAAATGAGATAAAGATTTGCCTTTGGGTTTGTATAAAAGTCTTAATTATATCAGTGGTTACTACAGCTGGTAATTCGTTCCACAGTTTCAGATTTGTTTCCGAATGCTGTTGGCTACTCTTTTTTTGCTTATTAAACAAACAGTGCAGGTTAAATAAATGTTTACCTTGTCATGGTTCTTTGTCGACAGGGGTCAGTTTTCCTAGTGACTGACTTGCACACATGCTCTTCAACACGTCTTTTCTTTTCATCCCACAGGGATTAGCAGTGAGACCATTCTGAAGCCATCGTCCATATGCGAGGATGAGCTCATGGAACTGATCCACAAACTCAATACTGACCACAGAGTGGACGGCCTCCTGGTCCAGCTGCCTTTGCCAGGTGACAATATTATCTGTAGCAGTTGACATGACCTACTGTTTTTGCTGAGTAACACAGCTGGATGTTTTCAGTGGCTCCACTGAGCTCAAAAACATTGTGTATTTCTGAACCAGGCACACTTTCAGTTAAGCCATAACCAGTACTCCTTATTTCTCCCCCTTGTACATGGGTGAGTGAAACGCACAGGTGACACAGTTAGGTGTGTCTGATTTGGCAGAATTTTGGGGGTTATTCGGTAAATAAATGGAAGTGTATCAGAGAAATAGAAAACAAATAGCAGGTTGACTTCGGGTAAGGGGAAAGGCCCTTCTGGAATACGGCAAACTCAAACACTTCTCCAACAAACTCGCATCACTTCTCCAGATAACTGCTGGAACACGTGTGCCAGGAAAATGGTTCTGTGAAAGGAAGAAGCTGTGGTTTGATATTTGTACATTTCTCTCAGTTCTTTCCCTGTTCTGTGCAGTTTTGTGTACACTGTTGTGCTGTGTATGTATGTACGCTTTAGAGAAAAGCTTTTGCTGAATGTATGATTGTAAATATAGCACTACATTCACAAAAGGCCACAGACAAAACTAAAGTTAATTACTCTTGGCCCCAAATGATCTTCTCTTGAAAAGACTCAGTTAGGGTCAACATTGCTGTTGTAAATGCCTTAAGGAGTTAAAGCAGTAAAGACTCTTAATAAAAATGGAATAACTTAGAACAGTTCACAGAATGAAATGTATTTAAGACAAGTGATAAAAATAGAGAAATAATGCAGTTTTGTGTATGTTGGTAATAATTTTATGCAGTTAGGCATTTTTGTTTTGTGTGCACTATTGTCAATCACATTTCCCTTTCACCGTGTTTCCCATAGACCACATTAATGAGCGGCGCGTGTGCAACGCCGTGTCCCCCGACAAGGATGTCGATGGTTTCCACGTAGTCAACGTTGGTCGCATGTGCTTAGACCAGTCCTCCATGCTTCCCGCCACTCCCTGGGGGGTGTGGGAAATCATTAAACGCACAGGTAGATGCAAAGGGAACACTGATGTCTGTCTTTACTCTGGATCTTACTGTCTGTGAATCCTGATGGAGCATTTTGTACTTCCTCTCAGGTATCCCAACCTTCGGCAAAAACGTGGTTGTGGCAGGGCGCTCCAAGAACGTGGGAATGCCCATCGCCATGCTGCTGCACACGGATGGTCGACACGAGAGGCCTGGGGGTAAGAATGGGGGACGACCGTAGGCCGTGGAATAAAGATGATAGTGATGATTGTCATCAGAGTGACGGTGTTTCTTGTCATTTGGGTGGACGACACTCGTGCACTGCTTTAACCTCTGAGGTCCACAGCCTAATTGACATTAAGATTCTGTTGGCTGGTCCAGCATCTCTGTAAATATTTGTACTGTTAGTATAACATCTATTGTACATTTTTCAAATGTTAATGGATACCTTGTGCTGTTACTTTAATATAGTGCAATGTTTCTTCTTTTTTGTTAAATGTGCCTGAACACACAGTGTCAAATTTCTTGTTTGATCAAATGGGATGAATTTCAGTGCAATAAAAATATTCCTTCTCTGTAGCCATTCTTGGCCAGTAGGTGCACTTACCGCAGTGGCCGGATGCACTAGGGTGACTCTGCTCTGTTGTATGTGGGCTCCACAGGTGATGCCACCGTCACCATCTCACACCGTTACACTCCGAAGGAGCAGCTCCGCCAACACACCCAGATTGCCGACATCATCGTGGCGGCTGCTGGTATGAGACGGCAGATAGCTCCTTAGATCGGCATTCCCTTATTTTTGTTTTTTTTTAAATGCTGCCTTTTCCTTGGTTTGGTCAATTTTTCTCCTTTCCCTCAGGGATCCCCAACCTCATTACAGCCGATATGATCAAAGAAGGGGCTGCTGTAATCGATGTGGGAATAAACAGAGTCCATGACCCCCTCACTGGCAAACAAAGGCTAGTTGGGGACGTTGACTTTGAAGGTACGACGTGGGTACTATATAAATGACACCTTTCTTGAAAGACTGTGCAAATCATATGTTCTAGATGGTGTTTGCAGTTCTCCAACTTGCTGGCACGTGGTGGTCATAGTTTAGGTTACAGTCGTCATCATGAACCTGCTGGTCCCCCTCATTAAAAGTAACCATGTTCATCCTGCAGGAGTTCGCCAGAAGGCCAGCTTTATCACTCCTGTCCCCGGTGGGGTGGGGCCCATGACCGTGGCCATGCTCATGAAAAACACGATCAAGGCAGCAAAGAACATCCTTCTGACGCCCCCAGAGCAGATCCACATGGTAGCTTCCTAACGCTGTCCGCCCTGCCCAACAGCACATTCCACTCCCTTACGTTGTGAGCAGCGGCTTCGCGTTCCTGCTATCTGTACAACGCTGTTACAGTTTGCTGATCAATTCACATACTAATTTTTTTCCTTTTCTATCCTTTTTTTTTTTTTTGAAGAGTTGTTTTAAGCAGCTGAAGTGAATCGGAACTGCTACTTTTAATTTATTTTTTGAATGCTTGAGAGTATTTAACGGACAAGTGGAGGAAACGGCGAGTAATGAGCCCATATGCTACAGCCCCCAAAACGCTCGGTGCTGACGGCTGTTAGAATGGTGCAGACCAGACATACAGTCCTCGGTGCAGTAAGCCTTCACTTCAATAAACACGTGAGTCACAGTATTCAGGGAGTGAATCATTTGCTGTGATTCTCATCTCCAGTGGGCTTCAAAAACCTCCCCATGTGGAGGAAAGGGCCAGGTGTTTTTAGCATTAAGATGTTTATATACCTGCAAATGCTATATGCTTTGTTTACAGGTTTGAAGCCTTTGTACGTACAAAAGTTAAATAAAACAATTTATTGTTAAATACACCCGTTTCCAGATTGTTTGTTAGGTACTAAGTTATGCGTATGTGTGAAGAAGGAAATCCCATACAGGTGCACATGGAGACAGTCCTGCAAAAAAACATTTTGCCCACATTCAGGTACATTCATGGCTGTATTCTCACCGAATATTCTGATCTTGTAATTGTTTAATAAATTAAATTGACACCACTGCTGGACAAACAGCCAAATCCGTGAAAACAGAAATAACAGCAACACACAGAATCAATCCTCAGATATTGCTAAGAAACGGATAATAAGAATCCAGCTCTTCTCCTGGTACCGACTCTCAGAGGGCCTTTGACACATCACACGCCAACATCAGATAAAAGGAAAAGTGGCAATTTGGGTTTCTTTGCTTGACTTGTTATATTTTGTTTTAATGCATTTTTATTGTAGGGATTTAACCATTTTCCTTTTAGCTGTTTTACTGAAAGTAGCATCTGTTTTTTGGGGTTTTATCATGGATTCGATACATGATTTTCCTCAAAACCTTGTTATCTCCTGTGGGTAAATCGTGTTGATGTTTTCAGGAATTATTGACAATATCACATCGTACACTTTGGCCAGTATCACTACCTGCAGTGTCATCAAAATACACAACTACACGAGCACTTAACAGTGAAACACAACAAACTGCTGTTATTTTCTATTTGAAAGTGAATAATTGCACCTGTATTGCAAGACAGTGACTTCACTCTGTGTGTGTGTGTGTGTGTGTGTGTGTGTGTGTGTGTGTGAGAGAGAGAGAGAGAGAGACAGACAGACAGACAGAGAAGGTGCTGTGTATAATGTAGAGAGCAGCTAGAACAGTTTCCCCACAGAACAAACATAACCTCCCGTGGCTCAGCCTGAATAAACTTCAAACTCACCACTACTTCTGTCTGAAACGTCCTGGATAATTCAACAAGATCAAAATATAAACACTTTCCTGCATGTACAGAATAAGGGAGCAAGATGCACAACCAACTGTATGAAACAAGCTGTAAACCATGACATTTTTGTTTTTTATTTTATCAGTTTTTCTTTTCCTATATTGTATTAAGAAGTGTATACATGTTTCCGTATAGTGTTACATTTTATGGATGTTGTTATGTATACTACTGTTTCACGTTTGCTGTTGTATTCAGATAAATAAAAAAGAAACACTCGGAAGGAATACGCGGGCACACCGGAACTGCGTAAAGAAGCCGAGTCCCACACGGACACGTTAACGTGTTACACCAAATGCTAACGCCCGTTAACGAAGGGCGGCGCTGGTGCGTCGAGGAAGCGCGAATTGTGTTTCGTGGGGGAAATTAAAATAAAACAGAACATTTTCCCTTGAAAAAGGAGATGCCGCAGCCAGTAACTCTCCTGTCACACACCAGTCGCCTGTACGGTTACTATCGTTGTTTCTCCTAGTTTTGATACAACGCTGCGACGGTTGTGCATCCCGCGCGTGGAACGTGAAAAGTGGAAACTCGACTAAAACAGTAAGTTTAAGTTTGCGTTTGGGCGTGAAACTGTGTTTTTACATGTCCGCTGTGGCTCGTTGGACCACTGAGGAGCCTCGTGCGTGTAACCTTTTCTCAGGTGAGCTGTGAGGAACACGCGCTGTATTCAAAACAAAACGATGACAACGTTCATCCGCTTGTATTTTCATATAAGACATGTTGAAACAAAGCTGTAGTTTGCTGCTCTTGGAGGCAGAAACGACGATGGGACGTCTGTGGGCGTCAGAAGTTGATGTCTGTTGAGTGTCACGTGGGGCAGGTGGGCGATACTCAGTTTCAGCTCGGACTCAATGTCCAGTTTAAAAGTTTGGCCGTTTTCTCCTCACTTTGTGGTGCCGGGCTGTCTCTGCTTTCATACATTCCCATAAGTAGATGTTCTTGTAGGTCTTTTGCATCATCAGCCAACAAACCTGTTCTGTTCTCCGCAGGACTGACTTGAAGGCACCGATGGGGCGCAGCGAGTCCTGTGTGAAGTCCTCGGAAAGGACGCGGAGCAGAGAGGGTAGGGAGAAGAAACGGCGAAGAAGTTCTTCCTCCAGTTCCTCCTCCTCCTCCTCCTCCAGCAGCAGCTCACCGTCCCCCAAGAAACATCGCCGGCGCGCCAGCAAGAGCCAAGGTCCTCCCCCCGTCCCCAACATAGCATCTTCATACTGGAGTCTGTCCAGCCTCCGGCCAGAAGACTCCTTTATCTGCTAACGCTTTTACTGCCCCACAGTCTGTCTTTGCAGCCCCACTATTTTCAGCCTCATCAGGTAGATAAATGATGTCCAGCAGGTCGGCCTGTTTATGGGGTCGGGTGCATAAGGATTAGGACTGTTATTTTGGATCCCAGTTGCCGGGTCAAAGCCCCCCCCCCACGCTGCGTGTTTAACAAGGCGTTTGCTGAGAATTACTCTGGAAAGAACATGTGAAAGGTAAAGCAAGCTAGTAAGTTAGTGGGTGGTGTAGCGGTTAAGAGAACCCGGGTTTGAATTCCACCTCTGACTGTTTTACCCTTAAGAAAGGTATTTAACCTGATGTAGTACAAGGTTTTTTTTTTCTTTGTACATTAAAATTAGCCAGCTGAGTAAATTGTCACTGAAAAAGCGTCGGTTAAACACGTACGCTGGCGTCAAATAATGTTGAGGTGACAGAAAAGTAACAAATGACGATAATGGGAATTAGCGTAACGGCGCAAGACGCGCCTCGATTCGGCCCTGAGCGATGATGTAACCAGAGGTCCAAGTTTGTAAAATACCCCGAGAGTAAATGATAGAAAATATGAGCTGCTGCAATTCTTCAGTTCTTAATTTTTAAATGTACAGAAGAATATTCCTTCATCCCTGTATTATTTAGTGCTGTTCCGTCAAATATGTAGAAAGAGATCAGCCCAATGAGTCGTCTTTTTCACTAAATCATTGATTAAAACGGTTCCGTGTGTAATGTACAATTTCACTTAATTTGTAAGACTTGTTACGTAGAGGAGTTGCAGATTTTCATTTTTAAAACGTTTCCTGTCATTATGCCCTTTTGGATGTAGAAGTGTTATTTTTTTGCAATTGCTGCAAAACATGGCATTTTAAATCTCATTGTGGAGTGAAATGAAACTTTGATAAATGGAGAGCAGCTGATGTGGAATTTTGCCTGACAGGTTATTTGTTTTGTCCCAGCTGCAGCCACACCTGTGGTGCGATGAAGTAATGATGAGATGCATGTAAACACGTGTAAGATTAGTCCAATTCGGAAGACTGATGCCAGTCGAGCAGCGAGGGCTTAGAACGACTAACAGGTGTTTGATTTTAACTGCAGATAAGAAGCCAAAAAGAGAGAGGAGCTCTTCATCAGACTCATCTTCCAGCTCATCATCAGAGTCAACTGATGAAGAAACCAAGAAGAAAAGAAAAATGAGGAAGGCCAAGAAAAAGCTGAAGAAGATGAAGGCCAGGGAGAAAAAGAAGGAGAAGAAGGCACGACGGAAAGAGAGAAAGATGATGAAGAAGCTGTCAGAGAAGGGAGAGAACGCTGCCCTTTCCCTGGCCTCCCAGCATCACCACGAAAAGCCCACTTCTTTCCTGGAAACGTGGCAGGCTGAGGGGTCAGCGGAACACGGACCAGGTGAGCGGGTCTCGTTTCCTGTGTGCGGGTGCTTGGAGACGACGTTCGTACAGAGCAGCATCGGTTACAGTTTGTGTCTGCGCAGTAATGACCGACGAACAGAAGGCCCGGCTCTCCACCAGGCGGCCCCTCACCAAGGAGGAGTGGGAGGCTCAGCAGAGCGTCATTCGCAGGGTGGTCGACCCCGAAACGGGACGCACGAGGTAGAGGGCGCCAGCGAGCTGCTCTTGTCGCACTGAAATTGGTGTCGGGTACGATGACGAATCGGTGTCGGTCCTGAGTTTAATGTGACTAAAGAGTGTCTTCCGTTTTGCCCCAGGCTGGTGAGGGGGGAAGGGGAGATCCTGGAGGAGATCGTGAGCCGCGACAGACACAAAGAAATCAACAAGGTAGGACGTCGAAGCCGCTCGCCTGCCCTGTAGAAACGTGGCGTCTCGATGACCCCTCGCTTCTCATCTGTCCGCAGCAAGCGACCAAGGGCGACGGAAGCGCCTTCCAGAAGCGGATGGGACTCAACCGTTAGATGACACTTTCTCGTGTGCATCCTAGACGGCGGGAGCCCTCAGAAGAGCCATTTTAATTCTACAGTGTCCTGGAACCTCTTCTCACAACACAAGTTTAACTGTGCTGGTATCTACAGTGTCAATGTTACGCATCGTTAATTTTCTTTATTTCATCCCTAAGGTGTAATACGGTTTTCCATTAAATATGAAGAAACACCTGAAATTTTTTCTCAGTTCTTAATATTTATTTATACACTGTACATAAAACACGAAAGAATAAAATAGCTGTCCAATTTTCTTTTGATTCCACATTGCCTACAATGATACTGTACACAAAGCACACCCAGGTTTGAAACACTGCACTAACAGCCAGGAAAGAAGAAATATGTAAGTGGGAAGTGATCTCACACATATGGGTCCAACAGAGCAAAACATCATCTTTATTATTTTTTTCCCCATGTTTATTTCTGAAGTGTAATCTTTTAAAGCAGCAGATTGACAGCTGAAAGGGACTTGTCCTTCTGGATGTCTTTTTTTCTCACTTCTCACTTGTAAAACTTCCCTATAAATAAAAAAAACCAATAAAACTAATGCTTGTCAGAAAGGAAAGGAAAAATGGCAAAAGAGATTAAAAACTTCAAACTTTGGAACTGGTGGCCCCTATGAAACTGGCTCTACGTAAAAATTCTGGAATACGTCTGGTTGACCACAAATTACTTACTTGATAAAATCTACATAATTACTGACCAGTGGGGGGTCAAGGTAAATTGTCAACCACTATCACAATGAAGCTGAGACTTGCATTGATGGTTTCATATATAAATCATTACATCAATACTACAGACTTGTTTTCAATTTATAATCACTTGAAATATGCAAGGAAAAATACCTTGAAGCTTAGTTGCCTATAGGTAAAATAGAAACATTTGAAAAATATTTTTGCTACAAAATTCTTTGTGTTTTTGGGAAGAGTAGTAAACATTGAGTAGAGCTGGGTGTTGAGGGGTGGCGAGTTGTGAGTGACACTACACTTCAGACGGACAGCCTGTCACTGAGCGCCTGTCACCCTCTCCGGGCAGCAAGTGTCGCCCCACCAATAAATAATAACTACTGTCCTGTACAACAAACATCCTGAGCTTTTCCCATCTTCACCAATCAGCTCTCCTTTCCCAGCTGGAAGAACTGGTGAAGTGTGTTTTGCACACCGATTCTCTGCACCTCTTAAAAGACTCAGAGACAGAACATGTTAAGAAGCGTGGAACTAAAAGAAAGGCAGAGGTTTTAGCTTGGCGAAACATGCCGACATTGACAAAAGGGCAGATTGTGTGGAAAGGTGTGCTTTAGGTTGTGTGACCTCACTGAAGACCTGACTCTTCCCTCCAGTAGCCGGCGCCTGACGCTGCAGTGGTGGGCCGGTGTTCAGTCATTAAAAAGCAATAGCAATATTCATGCAAGCAGGATGGCTGTCCTACATGGAGCACTTTAACAATATGCATTAGAGGCAGCTTTGTTTTATCTAGGAATTCTCTAAACTTAAGGTCCCTTCATGTACATTGGTGATGCCGCCCTGGAGAGGAATTGCAAAAGGAGAGAACACTGTAAAACTCCGCCATTGTTTCCTGTGATTCGCTCCGAAGGGACAGCTAACCCTAACGCTCAGCAGACGCTGACGCAGCCCATCGCATCTCTCCCACACTGACTTGCCACCAAGCCACCCCCTGCTTTCCTCTCGTTCGCTTCCGTGGGCTGCTGGGGGGGGGGGACACCATGAGTCCGAGAGGCTGATTATCAGTGTGCCGCTGCTTTGTGAGCTGGGGATCGGAATTATTTTTCACTTAAGCGCTGACAAATGTCGTTGGTCCACAAAATAACAATCATGTACAGATCTGCAACAGAAAAAGCTACATCTTTAAATATAATAAATCCAAAGGATTCGTATCCTTATAAATCTACATAAATAAATACTTCTCAGCTGTATATTCCTACTTTTCATGACATTTACATAATCTTTACAGTATCTACACTGTTTTTGTGTTGAACCGCTTGCAAAAATGTTTGCGCTTTAAACTGTTTCATCTGGCTATGAGCACATTCAGTGCCTCAGTTTGAGCAGGGATGAAGTGGGAAGGCTGTATCCGAAATTTCCAGTGTTCCACCTGACTGCAGACAGTAGCATCAAGATAATACTGTACAAAACAAACAACTGTAAAATCTATTACCACTGATGATTGATATAATATATTCCTAGAGACAAATTTCAATAAAACAAATCTCTTTGCTCAGATAATTTATCATCTTTCAGAGGACTACACTGTACATCTCCCCACATCACTACTCTCCCACCTCGCCGTGTGTAATAATGCACGATATGCGGGTAAAAATTAAGTTAACCTCTATTCATTTTTATACAAGCCTATAATATCCAAACTATACAAGCAAGTCATTTGCCTTCAGAGCAAAATAAACATTCAAAGCTTAATCTCCTGTACGTTAAGGAGGAAATGTTGGATTCAGCCTGATCCACTTGATATATGCATCTATATCCCAGTAGTGTATCTGCCCAGTCCTGCTAGTGAACGAAACACATGGATGCAGACACAACCTGGATAGGCATTAAATAATAGCACTCATGCACTACAAGATATCAATATGTAGCAACATGAAATGGTAACAATATTCTCCACTATAAACTTAGTGCAAAAAAAGACAATGAGGTTATACAGTTGAGCTTCTACAGCTTTCTTAATACGAGTTTGGCCGCTGTATTGTTTTTGATTTGACTTCTGAAGATAGTGTAATTCCCTGGTTTGTCCAGCAGGGGTGCATCGGAGTCAACTGAGAGACATGGCTCTGCAAGTTTAAGCACCAAGGGGCCCCTGACTTCGCTGAGCCACTTGGCATCCCATGAAACTTTGGAGCTCCCCACTTTCCTGCCTGACTCACCTCCCCATCTCCTTCCTCCTCCTCGTCACTCAGGTGCTGCGATCTTGTCCTCTTTTCTCCTCAGCTGTCCTGAGGAGCCCTGAGTTCCCTGGTGAGGGGTGGGGGGGGTTTCCTCCTTCCACGTTTGCCTGAAGAAAGTTGGTGTGCAAGCCCTCGGTTAGCACCGACCACCTGACCAAGAAGCCAATTCTTTCCAGCCTAAAACGGCACCTGCGGGCTTGAAACAATGGGAGGCGGATGTGATGAGAGAAGGTCGCCAGGGCGGGGTGGACGTGAGGTTTCGAGGCTGTGTGGCCAAAAACATGCCAGCCTCCATAATGTCCTGCTTTACCCAGGCCAGACGGCACAGCCGCTACTGCTCTTCACAGCGGCCGTGAGATCTGATCCATCGTCGTCGAGAGCTTCTTGGGAGGTATTGCATGTCGACTGCCGAGATAAAGGGATTGTTGCCTTATTACAGATAGGAGGAAAAAGTGTCACTTTATCTACACATTTTAAAGCGGAGCCTTAACTGCCAGCATTTACCCTTGTCACTGCATCTGTCCCTCAGCCATTTTCTCAAAAAATGCTTTACATACATAAGGCATCTGATGAACTGCCATGCTAAAAACATATACATTTCTTTAAGTGATATATAATGCAGAGATTTATTCCTTATTGCCAAATGCTACACTAAAGTGGGGGGGGGGTTGGGGCTCTGCTGCACTGTCCTCCTGCCAGTGTGATTGTGTTCAGGTATTTGTGCCCCCCCCCACTCCACCCTGCACTCGTTTTTCCACCTGCCCTGCACCACAAGCAGCTGTGTTGTGGGGGGGGGGGTACATATTTACACATGAAGTCTCAGAGATTCCTAGGTAAAAAATATGAATGTTCCTTAGCAACAGAATCCACCCCCGGTGCCCCTAAGTGTGTTCCAGCTATTCCTGTACCTGTTTCCTCTCTACACGTTTCCCCAGGTTCTCTCCTTCTATGGGTGGGGATATAGAGCCCCTGCTCTTACATTTGTACTGAAGGCCGGCATTCTGCTCTGTTTACTGTTTTTTTTCCTCAATATTGAAAATATGACTCTACCAACACTGACCTTGCTGATTCTGCGTTATTTTCATTTCCTTAAAGAATGGTTTGTAGCACCATGTGGTTTTTTTTTGTTTTTTTGTATGTGACTATGCTGTCATTTCCCCACCCCTGTCCTAGGGCTGAGACACCAGGGTTTGACACCCACGACTCTCTGACCATTTATCTCTCCTCTCTCCTTCAGGTTCTCCCTCTCCTTCTGTCCCTCGGCACATGGCCCCACTTTCCTACTTAGGGCTCAGAGCTCCAGCCTCCTGCCTGGAGCTGCCGCTGCGGCCCCAGCACCCGGCAGCAATGCTCATGCTGCGCTGCGCCCTCTCCGTGCGCTCGCGTTCGCTGTCCGACTGGCTCTGGGTGCGCTCTGGCCGCACGTGGCCGCTGGGCCCCGTGGGGGAGCTGGGTGCCGGCTGTGAGGAGATGGTGCGAAGCAGGTGGTTCCGCTTGCGCAGGAAGTCGCTGTTGGCCCCCAGGCCGAAGCTGCCCTTGCGGAGCACCATGCGGGCACTGCCGGTCTTGGCAGGCCGTGATCGGTGGTTATACTCCAGCTGGGAAAGGTGTGCTGCATAGCCATCTGTGATGAACTGCAAGATGGAAAACAGATGCTTTCTATTCAAAAGTCTCTGATAATGCTGCTCTAAATAATAATGAATTATTTCATGGAATTGTACTGTAGCATCCTCTTCTGTTGATTTTTGGGTCAATAGTTTGTAGTGCATCTGAAAAACAGAACTTCATAAAAGTTCAGATCAGAGGATACCTGACACTGATGCTGCATCTTCTTGGTGGGTCGTCCCACGATGTAGATCTGAGAGGGGGAGAGTCCTATGGAGGTGTACACGGAAATGTCCTTTGTGGAGCCATACCCGGCAAATATCTTCATGTGAGCCTGCAAAAGCAACACGGAGAAGCTGATGTGCCAGATATTCGGACAACTAAACATAAATACAGTGACACAATCACCTACCCAACTACTCCCTGAACTGCTATCTTTGCCTGCAGCATTACAGCAATGTTAAAGTCTTCAACAGCACTTTATTCAGATCTTCATCTATCACTGTGTCAGTTAAAATGCCACACCCTCCCCCACCCCCACTGCTTACATCAGAGATGAGTGACTTGAGAAAGTTAGCCTTGTGACGGAGTGGGTCGTGGACCAGGCCGTCGCAGAAGGACACGATGCCGTGGGGGAAGTTGTGCTGCGCCAGCCAAGCAACCACGCGCTGCTTCTGCATGTCTGGCCGGCCTGTGATGTAGATGATCAGGTAGCCCAGGTCTTGCCAGTGCCTTTGGGACAGTAATGGAGAACACCAAAGGACATTCAGAACAGCTGAACACATATTGTTCAACACAAAGATAGTTAAGTGTGCAGATCTTGTTCATAATTATTATCTATGTTGAGAACACCGGTGAAGGATATCCTCCTTAGCAGACTCCTTTCTGGAACAGAACTCTTCAGGTTAATGCTGTCTGTCTAACACCCCTTTCAGACTTTAGTTCTGCCTTTTCCTCCTACTTCCCTCCAGAATTATCGAGTCTCCCAGAGAAAGCAGACATGTTTCACCTGACGACGTCTACTGCCCCAGCCCGCACTTTAGGGTCACTGCCCATGATGGACACACTGGCGGCAAAAGACCCATCGATGCTGAACACCACAAACTCTGTCCCGCGAGGCAGCACAGTCAAGTAGCTGTCTGCAAAGGTGTGGTCACCCCTGTAGAGAGAACCAGGGCAGAAGAAATTCTTCACTCTTCTGAACTGAAAATAAGCTGAAGGCAAAGTGTGGAAATGATGACAAAACATGTCATCTTCACCAGCAACAATGTCTTTACTGCAATTCTGTGTCCATCTTTGAAATACTGCTTTCCATCAGCATTTTATTTTATGTGTAAAATCTTGCTCTCCAGCCCAGATTCCAACAAACCCCAGATCATTTCTCAATGGGTTGCAGTCCCAAGAGGATGATGGGATATCTCCGGAGAGTCTTACCTGACCACCATCTTGACAGGGTAGACCCCAATTCCTAGCCGCTTACTCTCGGGGATGACGTAAGAGACACGGCCACTGCTGTTGGTCAGCTCTGTGTCAAAGTACACCCACTCCCCTGATGGGGGCTGGGTCATGATGTGGATGTCCACCTACAGGACAGCAAACACATGTAGGAAAACGTGGCACTGCCCAAGTTCAACCCTTCATTCTTATTGACGATAACCAACACAAGCGCCTGCAGTGGACAGGATCAGTCTGCTGGGTTAAAGATGGTAGTTTGCTCCAAGAGAACTAACTAGACTGATTAGTTAACCTGGAATTGTTTAGTCATTCTTGCAGCAAACACCCACATTTTTTAAAAACTATTTTGTAACAACTGTAAAATCACTACTACTAAGGATATGGCTTTTTGCTACCACACAACACTAAATGAGTCATTTTCCACAGGTGGTAAAACTACGTATTTCAAAATATTATGTATATAATCCTGTCGTTTAGAAATGGTGGTCAAAACACTAACAGGATCCCTGTGAAACCAGGTACTGGCTAATGTACATGTGCCTGTCTTTAGTTATTACAAACAGATGGCCATGTGAACACAAACCTTCTCCCCGGTCAAAGTAACCATGTCCAGTGGGCCGTACATGAACCGCCCAGTCACTATCTGCTGCCCATCTTCTGTGAATACTGCATCGTTCACCCTGTGGTTGGCTGTGACATTCTGCTCAAACACACAAATGTTTAAAATAAGTGACACACACTTCTTTCCCAGAGCTACAGATTCATGTCCCTGCAGCCCACTGTCACACTGTAAGCATTACATGCTGTGTGATGCAGAGATGCCTGAGTTTATTGCTGAGTCAGCAGTAATTTATGGCAAACACCAAGGCATCACTGGAATTTAGCAAAGAAAAGGGCTTCTGGAGCTTGCAGGAGTCTCACCCTGATCTTTACGTGAGTTCGCTTCCTTAGCCACTTTTCGCGCGGTTTAGAGGGGGTGAACTCTGACACCTCCTTGCCGTCCAGTTCCAGGATGCTGGAATTCTCATGTCTCATGACCTGGTTCAGAATAGTCAAGAAGCAGGGTGGGAAGACAAGCCTGTACTGTTAGATAAGTAAAAGGCTGTCCGTGATGATAAAACCTGGAAAATTCCATGTGTTTGTCCCAGCTGAAGGCCACTGATGAACTTAGTAAAACATTACTCAAAACAAAAAAATCAGTAGCAGTGTAAATATGCGTGTGCATTTTTTTTTAAAGAAATGATAATGCTGGACCAACAAGTACATGATAAGACGACCCTGGTAAGTGACAGCTGTAGACAAGGGCTCACCTGTCGGAGCAGGAAGGACACGACGTCAGTGGACTCCCAGTAGGAGGCGTGGAAGAGGTGGGGCAGGGCCACAGTAGGGAAGGCGGTCAGGGCATCGGGGCAGTACAGGGCAAAGTCTATCCGCTTGGTGCCCCACCAGCGGGCTGCGACTGCAGGGAACAGGGCACATGGGTCAGCCTGGATCGGCCAAGACCCAGTCACTCAGGGCCTCCAGCTCCTCCTCTACACAGGACACTGCAGCTTGTATTAAAACCACCTTCAAGTTCTGCTTCACTAGCCTACTGCTGGTGTCCATTTTCCTCATTCATCTTTGTTGTATTAGAAAGTCATAAAAGCAAAAATTTCTAGTGGGGCAACAGGAGCACAGCAGTGGAAGGCTTCTAGTCATATTAAAAGTGATGTAAAAATGCAGGGAAATTAAATAAAACATGGAGTTGTAGGCTTAACGGTGTTGGTACAGCAGCAGTAAAGAAGAAAGATTTAACTGAATTAAGGTTAAATTATACTGGTAGGTTAAGGCTACAGTAAAGGTTTCATGCAATCAGACTGGTTAGTCAGTGCAGGGTTTTACTTTATCCAGAGGTGGGTAGTGCAAGTGACACTTTCTGCATGACTCAGGTCAATTTGTGGACAAAATGTGCGTTTCAGAGTAATACGGATACTTTTTACATTTAATCATGCGCATATGTAAAGAAAAATATATTTTTTCTGTTACATTTCTTTTACTCTTTTCACTACTGAATTTTTCACGTAATATTTTAACCTTCCTTAAAACAGTTATTTTTTACTGTGATTGGTGACATCAATTGTGGATTTCATTGGTCACCATCAGCTGTCAGTCACAGTCACTCTTGTGGCACCACTATTGTCTCCTCATCTGCTGACAGCTTCTGTCAACTTCATTGGTCACAGTTTCCCCAGTGAGACCAGTCAGAATTTAGTGTTGAGTTTTGTCCTGCGCTGTCTGACAACCTTTTTCATCCACATCAAGGCACAGTGAACTTGGATGGAAAAAAAAGAATTTAATTCTGTTTAGTAACTTAAGAAAATGTTCCCATATAGTGAAAGATGAATTTTATAAGAGTTAAACAGATGAGTCACTTCCATATTATTGACTTAACCATATGGACTAAATGCTATTTTGTATACATGTCCTTAACAAGTTAAAAGCAAGATACATGTTTGAAAATCAGTTTAGATTTTTTTAATAAATTAAAACATTTTATTTGAATACTACACATAAATATATATTACTGGATCAAAGTATTTAATTTTATTTGAGGGATAACTGCTAATGGAGAGTTGCAAGCAAAAACCTCCTTATAGAAATACGTTCTAGAAAGTTGGGAAATATTTGTCAATTCATTTTAATTGATATGTTGTTTAATATGCTACTTTCCTATGTTTCATAAACTATAGAGACCACTGCAATACACAGATACTGTATTGTCCAAGGTTCAAATGTGACTCAATCTGTGTGGAGTTTCCACGCAGATGTCTTCCAGGGGATCTGGTTTCTTCTACCGTCCAAAGACATATTTCATGCAAATTGGTGACCTCAAATTGCCCATCATGTCTGTGTGAGATTGCAGTGGGGGGGATATATCAGTTAAAGAAACATATGTTTTTAGCATGGCAGTTCATCAAAAATCTTAACGTAGACCCCTATAGTCCTGCACTGGACAGAGGTATTGATATCGAGTGATAATATCTAGCAGACTGGTCTTACATTTGTTCCATATTTAATTAATTTTTGTTGCTGTCACCATCAATTTTTCCTGCACAACAAATTTATTAAACAAACACGTAAATGTATTTTTCCATGAGTTAAAACTGTGTTTAAGCTGCTAATAAAACTAACTTGATAAATTCGAAGTTTTTAATATAACTGTATTTTTACTTTTCTTTTGGGCTATTATACCCACCTCATTCAGTAGTATACAGGGAACATAACTATAATTAGTTCTTTTTTTTATAGCATTTCTCTCTTACAGAGCACAGAGCAATGGAAAAAGGTCAACGAATGCAACATATTTTTAGTTGCAGATTTCACTTTAAAAGAAAACAAGGGGTTAAGCAAACAATGCATCTGAGGAAGTGAAACTCCATCTTCTGCTGTGAATTTCTCACACAAAAATCACTGGGCTATCCCTGGAAAGACGAAGGTGCCCCCAGAGAGAGTGGAGCCAGATCAGCAGAGGTCAGACAAGTTAGAGGTAGAAAGTTGGAGGAGGAATGGAATGAAAGGGATGCTATGGACTGATGCTGCAGGGCAAGGCAAGCGCTAGCTAGCACTCCTCTAAGGAGACCATGGGGGCTGGAGCCCCAACCCACCCAGTATACCTTGCTCAATGTCCTGCTGAGTGACCAGAGAGACCAAATCAGAGACCTGATCAGCAGCAACATCAGAGCCTGTACAGCTGCTCCTCTCTACGTGATCCAAGCAGCCCGAGTGTCCATTCAGGTGCGGGCCTGTGACAAGCCACTTTCTAGTGGACTTAGGGGTAAGCTGCCTCAGGGGTGACTTATTGTGAGAGAGGGTGAGATGGGAAAGGAAACTACGTTTTTTTGAATTTCTATGTTGGCATGCTACAAAAACAAAAGAAGGGAAACCAAAATGCATTAATGACAAAAATAAAGTTAAATGCAAGTTACATTTTTATGCAGGGAGCTTTTCATATATCTGATGCTGTCATTTCTACTACTCTACTTATATTTGGAAAATCCTAGAAATGCCATATCACGATATACTATTTGCTCTCAATGTAGGCAAACAGGGAAATCACAACTGTAACACAGATAAGATATAATGCATGTAATATTACAGACAAACAGAAGTACTTAAAATATTAAATCAAAAGCAGCAGAACTGCCTAAGAAAATCATCCACCATGATTTAACCTGGATAATCACAGCCCAAGGCGGGTAATGCACTGTGTTTTACAGGAGAAACAGTAAGTACTACATAAAGAACACGTATGGTAGTATCACAGTGTATTACCAGGTGAGGAGAATACACTGAAATACAATCCTGACATTAAACAACATAGAAGCTTGGTCATTTCAGCACACAGAACACAGGAAATGACAATGCAGAAATGAAGCAAACAGCTTGCCTCTTTACATGCATTGCAAACAAGTTAAATAAATGCACTTGAGGCTCTTTTGCATCTACATTTAAGCAATGGGTGACATTATGAGCTAACACTGGTTTACCTAAGGAACTGCAGGTTACTTACTCTGCAATGTTAACTGGATCTGGGTCAGATCTGTATGTAAGGCTGTTTAGGGTCCTCACACTTTGTATTCAGTGGGGAGTAACAGGTGGTTAATGTACATTTTGCGTGCAGGTGCAGTTGGTGGTCATGGCCAGTAAGTGTGTGCATGGGTGTTGCCTCACTTCCGTGTGCAGTCCTTGTTGATGAGAAGTGGAGTGGGGTGCAGTGGAGAGAGAGAAAATTGTGGGTGGAGGGTAGATAGATAGGCAGAGTGAGAGAGAGAGAGAGAGATGCAGAGCTAGGGGTTGGGTGTTGTGGAAGCACTTACTGTTGGCTATGTTGGTGGCAGTGTAACTGTCTGCCATTCCTGAGACCTGGCTGGCAATGCTGACCTCACTGGCCCTCCTTGTACCCCGGCACTGGGGGGCAGTAATGGGAGAGGAGGGGTACGAACTGTCCACGAAGACACCACCATGAGACTGAACAACATCTGCTATTGAGCCGAAACAAGGAGATTCCATTAGGCACCACCCAGGAGCGACAGGAACAGGAGACACAGGAGAAAAACAGAGAATGGAAAAAGCAGAGTGAGGGGGGTGTGAGGAAACTGAACATGAGACGATTTACAGTGTAATGGAGCCAAAGTCACTCAAGATATAATTTCCCACCTTGAAGACATGGCCTGGTCAAATGGTCAACTGAATTTAATTTTATAAAGCTACAGGATATCTACTGACACAACAGCAGCTGTTTCTAACTAAAAAAACTACAAAATTTCAGTGGATCACAGCTGTAACTCTAGCTTAGCTCATTATTTTTTCTTTACCTTTACTGCAGCTCATAAAAACATTTGTGCTCCCTGCCTGTAATACCTAGGTTTTTTATGCAGTTGTTCTAAGAAGTGTTTTACCATGGAACACTAAAATAAAATATACTGTACCATAATCATGAAAGACAAAAAGATACACTGTTGTTTCAGTCAATCAATTGGCAAATGTGTAAGACACAGCAGGCAATAAAAACCTTTCTTAACATTACACTTAAATTGTACTGCTGTCAAGAATGTTCTTGGGACATTAAATTATCTCTCTGAAACAATCTCAAAAATACTCAACATAAAAAGTCCAAAAACAGCACAACATGACAACCTATCAGTTCTCACAATTAACCAGTTCAAACAGTATTCGAAGCCTTGAACTGCCCTTTAGGTCTAGAAGAAAAACTAAAGCAGCTGTATTTTGAAACACATTAAACAAAACCAGACTGTCCAGAAACAGCAGCAAGCAGGGTGTTGGCAGCCAGCAGCACTGGGGAAACACACAGCATCATGATCCACACACAGTGTGGAGAGGGACAGAACACAGGACCAATACACGGCACACAGAGAGAGGAGTGACAAACGGGAAGAGAGGTAAGACTACACACGCTCTACTGCAACAGGCGTGGCCTTGAGGGAGCCGTCCTGCCAGTTTAGCACGGGCACGGGGATGCAGGTCTCGCTGACGCCCTCCTGGCAGCGCAGGGGGAGGACGCCCCCACTCTCCATCAGGAGCTGGGGGTTGGTCTGGATTGTCTCCACTAGAGGTCAGGGTCAGAGGTGAGAGGAATGGGGTCGGTGGCCACGGCGGGAGCAGGGGCGAGAATAAGACAAGAACAGAATAGAAACAGACATGTAGCAACAAAAAACTTCTAACAAGACATTCAGAATTGAGAGTGAAGCCCTTACAGTGGCACACAGACTTGGTAGAGATGAGGGTATTTCAAAGACTGCAGCAGATTGGTCTCTTGCAAGTCGAAAAGGTCCGTGGACCTGCCTTTCACAAAATTGCAATTTCTGTGTGTCACCTCCATCCTCATTCCACACTAGCATGGTGTCTGTCACTCCAAGGGAATGGGAAATCCACTGGACCATAAATCAGCGCTTACCTCATCTAAAAGACACCTTCCACCTTCTCCAATGGAGAATTCTTTATGTGCAGAACTTTAAGCTATCTAACCTGTTCCACAAGGAAAATGTTTAAAAATCAGTCAAGCAATTACTGGAGTTTTGTGTTGTGTAGACTGTAAGGGCCAACTGCCATAAAAAAACCAGCCAAATAAAGACAACATGTAGATGAACACAGCAATTTTCTAACACATAAAGCACATGTAGTACTCAAGGTAGTTCTGAAAGAAATCTGCTCTATTTTAACTGTTTCCTCGCAGCTGTTGCTCATGATCCTGCAAACAGCAGTGGAGATGCAAACGACAATGTCACAGTTTACTTCACCACTATTCAACTAAACATAGACCGCTCTGTTAAAAAGCTGCACATAATAAGATTAAATCTGTGTTTTTAGATTCATATGATTCACTTGTGTGTTTCTGTGATGCATGTGACGGTGTAAAATTAATAGGATCATCTTTATGTCAGAGTAATGCTTCTAAATGTTTCCTGCATATAGTGGAATAATATAATGTAGTACTTTTGTAAGGGAGTGTGTGCACGTGCATGCACGCGCGCGCGCGCGCGCGCACACACACACACACACACACACACACACACACACACACACACACACACACACACACATACACAGAGACTCACCCAGCAGTGCAGAGTTGCCATCCCCAAGCGGAAAGCGCTGGTACCGCGGTACATTGAATGGGGGCAGAAGGTGGAATTTCTTCTCCAGAAGGGGCTCGAGCCGTGAGGCTGAGGGGTCAGCAGGGTGGAAGAGGTTGTACACCTGTTGGCAGGCTGGGCGGAGCTGTGCCACTAGGGGGAGATGGCAAGTTATTTAATATGCGAAACAGTGCAACATTAGAAGGCTACGAAGTAATCAAGTATTTATTCTAGAAAGCTTTTCTGACTATGGCAGAAAAGGATGACTCACCTAGCCTTGTATGTAGCTAAATTAAGAAATAACTATTTAGTCATCTTTTTTCTTCTCAAAAAAAAAAAGATTTGCTGGGGAAAAGAGGGTGAAAGCCTGCAAGCCGAGAGCTATACACCCTGGTATCATTCTGGTATGGTTTTATCATAAGTGGAATATTTCAGGCCCTATGACATTCGGCGAAGCTCTCAGCAGCTTACCATCCAGCATTGGGATGACAGTCTTTCTGAGGGCAAGGACGAGGCCCAAAGGGGATCCAAAAAGGAAGAAGTCAGACACCTCAAAGTCAAATTTCCCCAGAGTGTTTCCCTCCAGCATAGTGCTACTGCTGGACCTGCGGGAGCCTGGGTCGTTCCTCAGGACACTGGAATGCAGGCTTCAAAAGGTCCAGGGAACATGCACAAAGCCATTAATACACTACATGTAATTCTAATTCATTTTATTTTCTAATTATTTATTTTTATACAGAGCATGCTGTCTCTGGGCATTTAAAATAATACACAGTTAGACAGCAATTAAAAATTATTAATAGAAAGCAACAGAAGTGAGAAAATTGAACTCTGGGAGGAGAAAAAAATCAGATGGCCCAGTGACAACTGGCTGTCCACCTTGCTTGGTATGGGAACACTATAAAACTGCGATAAAATGACAGTAATCTATAATCCTACACACCTTTTGCATCCATAGCCCTACACATACAGCAGCAAAGTCATACCAGACTATTCTCAGAACCATCACCCTTTAAACCACACCCTTCACCTACTCTAGCAACCTCACCTAGACAAGAAGGCCTGGTGCTGTTTGATGGTGTCGAGCTCATAGGTAGACGAGTCGCTGCGTTTGCGAGGCAGCTGCTTCTTGGGGTCGTCGGGCCCACTGGACCGTGGAATGTCAATGTTGCTGCGACTCAGGTGACGGCTGCCCTCCAGTGAGGAAGCTGCCGAGCAGTAGCTGCTGTTGATAATGGTTCCAGGGGAGAGCAGGTCATTATCCTGAGGAAGCAGGGGGCAGAGCAGCAGTTAACCAGCTGTGCTCATCATCAAAGGGGCAGCAGGTACATTTCCAAGGAAAAATGCACTTTCTCAACGGAGGGATATACAAACTATGTAGAGAGGTGGGGAGCTGGACATTACAGTAACAGTTGAACTGACACCAAACTGTTCTCCCTCACTTGCTGTTCTTAAGAAGATGAGGGCTATATCTACCTTTAAAACCCCTCAAAACTTACACCTACAACTACACAGTTAAAGTATTAACTCAAATTTGCATGAGTTAAAATATCAACACCTGCAGTATCAAATAGGTGCACCATCACATAACGGACAGCCTCAAGCCACTGATAATGACAGTATGAGCACAGTGTGGTAGATCCACTGTGTAGTGTAATTATGGCAATTTTGGGAATCCAGTTCCAGCTGTTTTGGTGACTGTGGGGTGATAGGGTCACTGTGAAATGAGATTTTATAAGGTGGGGATCGAGAGTAGTTTGGGGATAGAAAAAAACCATGTATTTCAGGAAAAGGTCAAAAACCACTTACAAAATGGGGAGGAGGGCTATGGGATGAGGGGGTACATGGGGCTAACCTGAACGCTCACCACGCTGCCACGCCGGCTGCTGTTCTGGCTCTCGGAGACTGTCTGGCTGCTGCAAAGGGCATCAAACCCAAGGATTCCTCCCACACAGTCTCCTATCAGACAAACCTACATAAAGGGAATGCAGAAAGAAATATTTCAGCCTCTGTTGACACTCCCCTATGAACTCAGATGTTCCAGAAAACATGTAGTCTTCATCCAGGAATACAAATGTGCACAAATCAGAACTGTCCAGAGACAGGGGGACAATCACAGCCAGCAGGAAACAGGAAATCTGCCTGTTGTCACAAAGTGACCACATTAATAAAAAACCAAACGTGTTCCTCCTGAGTGGTCTTCTGAAGCCATGAGCCTGTGAAACAGCAGCAAGTTCCTCTTAACAACTGCTATCGCAGTCACATCATTGCTATAATTTGGTCATTTTGATTTCAGTACATCTAATAGTGATCACGCTTAAACAAATCCTACTACACAGGGCAGTATATCACTTTGAACCATGAACTGTTCTTGGGACTGGATACTGTACAACTATGTTTACTGCAGATTAGATAAATATGATGATCACTTGGATGATAAAAAATAACTATGATCTAATTAAATTTATAATATGATATGAAAAACTGCAATTAGGGCCTAACAGCAGACAGGGTAGTTAGGTAGGTAGGTAGGTAGGGCTGTGTGTGTGTGTGTACCTAGATAGTGAAGTGTCTGAAAGACACGTTAATTCATGTATACACGTACACATTCTTTCTAAATAAAACTTACAAGCTTACATACCCCAAGCAGATTTCAACACGTTTAAGTACAAAAAATGAATTATTTATAACTAAACAACTTTTACTCACTTTATACAACCTTATCAATTTGACCTCTTTTGAAATAACACTAGAAAGAAGGCTTATGTTATCACTGTAATGGCAGAATATTTTGAGATTTTTCCATCTGTACACTAATTTTGTGCTAAAGCTGTTTTTAAATACTACCAAACAATAATATTTTGATATTACAAGGTCCTCAGCAGAGAGAAATATGGACAGATTGACAATGTTAATTTGTTTGGGAATATAGTTTATGGGACATAATGCTATGAAAATTAATTTTATTCAAGTAATTTAACTTTTGATCAGTACTAATCATATAAAACAATTCTTAATGACTGCATATTGATTTTGCTTTGATTACACTGACTTTAATGCTCTTTGATGCTTCCTTATATTGATTGTACTCACGTATCTCTCTAATCAATGGAGTATAGTCATATTTAAGGTAAAATCCCAGTAATGGTTAACAAAATTTGATCTGACATTTACAGACTTTTTAGGATGTTTTAGAGTGAATGTATTTGATTATGATCGCTTAATTTTTTGCTTTTGATCATCTTGTTAATCCTTTATTACACTGACATATGCCTCTGTATCTTTCGTTTCATCGTGCATAAATGTGTTTTTTAATCACTTATTTTGATATTACAACAAAAACCATTTATGTACCAGTTAGGCAGGACCCTTTTGAAAAATGCAAAGGAGAGGTTTCAAGATGGTCCTGTGGTGGTTAAACGTGCACATTTGTTCAGGGGGCAACCCTGCACCTTATAGTATTTATACACAAACATTTCACATACTGCTAACAATAAACTTTTGAGTCACAATGAAAATGAATAAATACGTACAGCTAGCGAGAGGCATAGGCCTATTACTCTTTGAAGGGTACAAAATGACATGCAAATGCAAGCTCTGAGGAAACTGTGTGCTATAAATCCAGAAATCTTCAAGTTATATTTCTCTTGACTGTTTCTGAGATCACAACGTTAGTTCTTCATTCCTCACCAACCTTCAGCTGGAACTGCTACTAAATATAAATCCATTTACTTGCCACCATCATCTCAGTTGAATGGTGATGTTCAGTGTTCTCATTCCAGCCCCCCCCAAACAGCCCCCCCTTAGGATTGCCTTGTCCTTCTGTTCACCTGGCCTGAGAAGGTTGCGCCTTCGAGGGATTTGATGAAGTCACTGTAGACCTGATTGGCCCGCATGATGACAGTCGCCACAGCTTCTTGATATTGTGGCGAGGAGGTGGCAAGCAGTGGCAGGGCAGCAAGTGGAATGTGATCCTGGCTGTTGGAGAGGCAGCCCTCATCATAGCTGTAGGGGCTCAGGCTGTGGAGAAGAATACACACACAAGGGAGTTGTCAGCAATCATCTATATGTGCAATAACACAAGAAGTGTGCTTTTATTTCAGAGTGTTCGAGAGGTACTGAAGGTGCTTCTCACTTGGACACCAGGGAGAAGGCCTCAGCACAGATGGCAGGGCAAGGCACCAAGCGAATGGCAATGCGGCCCAATGCTGCCGGATAGTGCACGCGCATCACCGTCTCAAAGGCCGTGCTGATGGTGTTGACATCACCTTGCTTGCTGCTCTGGTCGCCACTGCCTGTATCCAGGATGTTACCGCCATGCAAAACCAGGATGAGGACATGGATCTTGGATGGTTGTAAAGATTCCTGGATGGAGCCATCCTAAAGGTAAGAAGACACAACAAACTGTCATTACCTCTCAGTGACTGGTAGACTCTTGAAATGATTGGTCACGTTGAACAGGACTCCCTACAAACAGTCACACAATCACACCATAGAGCATACTAAGCAGGCTTGTAATTATAACTTGGTATAAGTGGCTAAAATCTGCTGGTCAGAACAACAGACATTAGTCTGAAAAACTCACCACTGAGGGTGCAGCAAGCAGCATAGCAGTAAAAAAAAGTGGTCTTGTGTCAGAGAGGTTTCAGGTTCAGAGGAGCCCCTATGCTGCTGCGTTGAGAGAGGCACGCACTGAACTGTTTTAAGCCTACAGCTTAAGCCTCCTACAGCTGTGCAAGTGGACAAAATGTCACTACAATGCTGTTATACCCCTAAATTAAGCTTTGGAAACAATTTTATGCTGAACTACCCTCTAAGTGTCCAAAATAATGGTAACAGGACGAAGAACAACAGTATCAAGGTTGTTAAAAACTGCAAACATTAATAAAAATGTTCTAGCTGTGCTGCCTGTCTGGAGGGTGAGGACAGAGGGTCAGAAGGCCTAGATTTCAGTTGTAGCTCAATAATGAGCCCAGCACGTTTCTCCTCATGTCAGACTGGGGTGCCCTCGGTGTGGATAGAGGCTAAAAATAGTTATGTGTGGAGTGTGTGGCACAGACACCAGCATAAAACCAGCGCATACACACATATGCATGCAGTTAAGTGGCCCCCAACAAAGGTGCACTCCCACACATTTCAATGGTAGTGTATTCAAATGAAAGACTGTTTTTTTTAAAGGGTATTATCCATTTATACCTTAGAATGAATAAAAATAACAGCAGAGGAAGAGCATTCCAGGTGTCAGGTTGATTCCAAATACGATACTGACCACGATGTGATGGCCATCAAACATGGATTATTCAGTCCAGCTCATAACACAGAGCTGACAGGAGGAAGGGCTACAAGACAGTCTACAGTTTCTGGGGTTGTTCTTCTGTAGGCCTGACACACTTAACAATTTTGCTATTAGACATCAAGATATGAATCCAACATACTGATTTGTATTAATTTTAGTCAACAAAAGAGAAGCATCCTTCACCACTGCCACAATTTATTCCTCATATTGTTACAACAGTACTGTGCAAAACTCTTAGGCATGCAACTTCAATGTCTGTTGAGAAGTGCAGCTAGATTCATATCTACCATCAGGGAGGTTTCTGATTGGTCCCAAATTCATTGTGAAGCCCGAGAATGACCTCAAACACCCAATCTCAGTCATACACAACTATGTTCAGCAAAAACAAAGGAATCCTGCAACAGATGGTATGGTCCCCACAGAGCCCTGATCTCAACACGATCAAGTCAGTCTGGGAGGACATGCAGAGACAGTCAAAGTCTGCAGAAGAACTGTGGCCAGTTCCTCAAAATGTTTGGAGAACCTACTAACCTCTACCTTAAACTGCATGCAAGTTTGCATAAGAAAATTGATGCTGTTTTAAAGGCAAAGGGTGGTCCCACCAAATACTGATTTGATTGAGGTTTTTTTTGTCTACTGCACTTTTTAGGAGGTTTATTGATTAATAAGTATTCATGGCATTATTTTTGGAACCATCCTCGCTTTATAGCATTTTTTCCCACAGGTGCCTAAGACTCTGGCACAGTACTGTACATTTAAAAATTGCATGTTTATAAATGTCATCTTAAATCCATGACACTGTCATAAAGTGCTGCAGAGCTTTGGCAATCTTACACACACAGACAGGGTTACTGTTGGATAATCTCAACATCACATCATTCCCATGATCCACTGGGGTTAGCCATTTACTTACTGACAGCTGTCTGGTTACTGTGATGGTGGGGACAATACAGTTAAACATCTGAACACAAGAGGACAATAGGCTGATGGAAATAACCTAGTGGCTCCCAAAGACCTGAATTAACCCCTATTTCATTTCCACAATCAGTCTGAGCCTTCAGGTGTGATACTGTGTCTCACTGGATTTTTTAATATATAGCATTATATGGAGAAACTGAAATAAACTTCACAGCCCTCTGGCTGCACCTTTCCCATCTTTGTTTCTTTAGTATAACAATAACCTTTATTTTAAAATGGTGAGTTTCTATTTCTATGACACAATATGTCTCTATTAGGACCCAGAGTATTGTCATGCTCTTTTTTAGTTTAGATTCTTGCGTCTAAGATAGGGGCTTCTCTGCTAAATGACCTGAACACCTATAAATGGCCTGAGTTGCACAGCAGTCCAGCCAGATACAGCAGGGTTGGATTTATGTGTGTGCTCCAGTCTGGCATCAAGATTTGTCAAGGTTAAAGCACAGGGAAAGAAGAAATTACACCTTTCTGGCAGTATTTGGCTTAAAAGTCTGTTTCACTGACATTGGGAAACATGCTTTCCTCTGGTACATCTAACGGTGAGTCCTATACCTCGTTGAGCGTCTCCACACTGGCCACCACAGCATACTCTCCGGATGTCTCCTGATACAGCTCCCCTGTAAGCAGGCATAGTTTAGAAAAAATTCTTTGGTTAGCATGTTAGTCTGGCCAAAGAGGGCACAAGGTTTTATTCACCACATGCTCAACTAGTGTACCCCAGGCTGATGTTGATACTGTGACAAGAATGTCCATTCACTTAGAAGCCAAGCTAAATTATGACTTTTCTATGGAAAACGGAGCTCTTGAAAGAGAGGCCTTAAAACAGTTTTAGCCTCTTCACTGCTCCCATGCAAACACAAAGATTACGAAAGCAGTTCTTAAGAGTATTTGGCCTTTGAGGTCATTCCATGACAAGAACCTCATATCCTCTCTTGGAACTGAGTGGTAAGCCATATCCAGCTATTATGATGTACTAATCTCATATTCCACAGCAAACCTAATCAATTACAGGAACTTTAGTAAGACACAAATTGTTCTTTTACAGCTAATCCTATTAGGAAAGGAGGGGATCTGAGAGCAGTTGGGTTAAATGAAAAAACCCTTATGGAGCAGCTGGCTTGTAATGGAAATGGAAACCTGTAGGATAGTTGGTCTAACATAAGGAATAGCTCAACATAAAATAGACATGCTTAGAAGCTACGAGAGGGCAGAAACAAAATGAGGGACTGGTATCCCTGCACACCTTGGGTTTCGTCAGCATCAGTGGCCTCAATCTTGTCCATCAAATCATTGGAGCTCCACTTGGTGATCTCTTTGGGGAAGACAACCTCACTATCTGAGAGGTCCTCTAGAGAGGGAGAAAAGAGAAAGAACCACCACAGTGAGTGCCATTAGGTACCACTGCAAGGTACAGTAATGCTTGCAGTCCTCCTGAAATGAAATGATGCAAAACCCTGATCTTTTTTTTACATGTCAAATAAGAAATTAGTGCTACCAGCTTCAGGACTGTACTCACAGTTTTGATATTACATCAACAACCCTGCTTTGTTCATTGAGTCTTATACAACACATACAATGACAAAGCATCACAAGTAGTTATCACTGTGACAGAATGATACTGTGGATTTGGATCAATGAAAGCCAGCTGTGGTACTAGCCAATACATATTGTTGGGGGAGAACACAAACATACAACAATGCAAAGATAAACTAAATAAAACAGCCACCAGTTCTGAAATGCAACAACCCATAACATTCACACGTCAAACCTAACATTGTTGAAAGCTAACAGTACTTCAGTATCAGACTGCCCATATTTCTGAGTAATGACGTACACCAGGTGTTGAACTCCTGTTATGAGAGTAATGCTGTGATCTCTACTGTAAGAGCCACTCCATTAACTTCAAAATCCTGAAATTATTATTATTCAGCAGACTCTTTTTTTAGTGTTAAGCTACTTACAGTGATTTACCCATTTATACAGTAGATTTTTTTTTTTTTTTTTTTTTTTTAACTGGAGCAATTCAGGATAAATACTTTTCTCAAGTGTATTACAGTAGGAGGGGGAATTCTAACCTGCATCCTTCCCATACAAAGTGGCACCTTTAACCACTGGCTGCGGCCCCAGTTACGAAACTTAACAGACTCAGTCACTTATAAGAAAATTCAACTGCTATATGACCTGTCCAGCTGGATCTCAATGAACTGTAGTTTCTCAATGGAATTCCATGTTACTCAGAGAGACAGACAAGACACGCAATCAGCAATGGGTTCTAAACACCATCTGGTCACAAAGCTCATAAAAGCTAAACATGGGATTAAAGGAGGATAAGAAGGCCCTAGAGAAGTGCTTATGTGCAACTCTACAACTGAAGGAATAATGTGTTTTGCATCTGTACGACACCCTGAGGCTTTTTGCAAATTATTATAAATAAGCATGAAGGAGTCACACCCCAAAACATGCCGATTCGAGTTGCAGGAATTTGACTTCACAAACAGTTTTATTTGCTACCCCTATTTTGGCTTATGTGGCTTTTTTAAAATTATACAGGAACTGAATTTGGACTTCATGCACATAATAATGGCTGAGCTACGTTAAAAATTTAGATTTATTCTTTTCTCCAAGGCAGCTTACAACAACTGTATACCAGCAATTAGCACTCGTTGATCCAATGTACTTATAGGACTCGATACATTACACTCAACTCCCTATTACCATTGACTAATTTTACACAGCAGAGTAACACAACACTCACAGCACCAGCAATTTAGTCACCATGTCCCTTTGGACTATGAGAGGAAAACCAAGTGAATAAGGAACTGCACATGGACTGAGTGACCAAACCCTCATTGAATCACACAGCCCAGGACCATGTTGGCTAGTTTGATGAAAGCAAAGTCATTTGCAATGTACCCTTTGTTAAGCGTTGTTTGCATTATAGGTGGAATTAATACATAAACCCAGTATAGTACATATGTTTTGTTTGTGATAGTTAAGTGTGCAGTGTGTAATAGCTAACTAATGTTCATGTAACTGTGCCCATTTTAATGCCAACTAAATTGATATTAGTGATATTAGTACCAAATATGGGTGTCGATTTTGGGGCTCAGGAATGCATACAAATTTTTACCGTGGAAACTAATGGTAATATGTTCAAACTGAGAATTTGCCTTAGTTTCTTCAGTAATGCATTACCACTTTAAAGTGGGTGAAGTGTATTTGTTTGTGTATATAGTTTTATCCTCTGCAAACACTGCTGTAATTCCTATAAAATTAAAGTGATAGTCTAAAGCACTGGTGCTCTTGGTTTGTATCAGAGTGCACATGTGATAACTTTCATTTGTACCAGAATTAATACTTGTAAACTTCCTAAAGCTGTGCGCTCCAGCACCATGACCCAGGATGATAAAAATTCACATCAGGGCCATTAAAATGATGCAAAGCCAGCTTTGTCTCTGTGGATTACGATTGGTGATTTTCTCTCATTCTCGCCGTGTCTGTTAATATTATCAATTTAATTGCTGATTTTATTATTCATTGAGTGTAGCCAGTGGCCTTATTTGAGGACAGCCTGCAGTGCTAACTAGATAGAATGGCCAACCCTTGTCCTCTGCGCTGTAATGAATTTTAAATACATTCTTACAACATGTCAGAGAGTATACTGCCATGGTAAAGTCCTTCTCATAAAGACTACAATTTATAAAAGCAAGTTACACAAAAATCCAGGGATTGGGAGTAACAATTCAACAGTGTCCCATGAAATATTTTACTAATTACAGCCAATGCTGTCTTCACTGCACAACTGTAAAGATTGTCTGATATGGACCACAATAATTTAGGAAACGTCTTTGTACAACAAAAAGTGTATGCTGCACATTCAGATTGACTTGCCTCTTCACCCATTCATCATGTTACCTTGTGTACAGCTCTGTTATACTTTGACTTGCCTCTTCACCCATTCATCAAGTTACCGTCCGTACAGATCTGTTATACTTATTCTGTAGTTTGCTACTTGGTACTTGATGAAAAAATATTGCAACAGTATTTCACAAAACAGTTGGTAAAATACATTTGTGTTCACAAAGTAATAAAGGAGCATGCATGAATGCAGCATGAATAATTATTTTATACAACCTACAGCACATGAAAACCATAAAACTTTGGCTTCATCTTTGAATATGTTAGTAGCCAAACAATATATTATGTAAGATAATATGCAGCATAGGAAGTAGTAGGAAAACATCATTAAGAGGAGTGTACTGGAGAGAAGTTGATGAGATGCATGGCATGCTTCAGGCCCAGTGCCTCAGGCTGAGGTGCATAATTTCAAGTCACTGGTTGTCTGAAGACATGAGATCCTTTGGCCAGTAGTGCCTCACCTGTTTAACCACACAGCTCATGTGTCACAGAAAACTACTGACTAGAGGAAAATTCACAGAACATGGCAAGCAAGAAAGTCAGAGATGTAACAGGTAGGTAGATAAAAGCAGAACTTGGGACTGAACCACATTTGTTCCTCATGTCATGTATGACCATCTCCAGGTAATCAGGCATAGCACACAACTATACCTTAAGAACAATATCATTTAATGTTTTAGGTAAATTTGTGTTGTTAAAAATGAACACAGGAGGACCAAATGTTAAAAATGTAACCTATTTTAGTTACAGTATAGGAATGGGGATACATAAAAAGGACACTAAACTAGAAGAGATACACTGGGACAAAGATGTCCATCACACATAAATGCATGTATGACCCTCACTTAGTAGTGGAACAATGAATTCCCTGCTTCAAGTTTGGTCCAATGATAATTCTTCTGCTGTGAGGAATGGCAAGAGAACTATTATACTATGCTCTTTGGAATCAGTGGCATCTGGATGAAAATCAGAAACAGAAGCCCCCCCCACCCCCACAACACACACATGCAAAAAAATAAATGCTTTATTAATGGTCAAGTATATGAAAAAGTAAAAAGAATCAAATATTATCAAATCTATAGTTTTTAACATGTTTTACTTGTACAAACTATCAAATAAAGATGCCTCCATCTTTGGATAATGGTTTTACTGAAAGGAAGAAGGCACAGATTTAAATGCACATTTTAAAAAATAATTTCTGAAGACTGCATCGAGAAAAGTGCAAGAGGGGAGGCACACTGTTAGTTTCTTCAGTGTTAGTGGAGTCAGCGACCCACCAGCCACAGATCTGAACAGCATCCGTGTGCTGCCCACCCAAGCCAACTCACTGCCTTTGCAGGTTGAGTGTTTGGTGGTTGTCCAGGCAGTTAAAAAAATAATCTGTGGCAAAGAAAATGCATTGGAAGTCAGACAGATAGCAATGTCACTCACAGCACACACGGGGCAGGACACGACTACGCCATGCTAAACATCGGCCTACTGCAGGAGACACTGGGGAACAGGCGGCGGTGCAGGGGGAATACCGTGAGCATCGAAGAACTCCTCATCTGAGCTGTCCTCAGAGTCCCGTGCAATGCTCTGCATCCTCCACTCTGAGATACTCTGGCGAGACGGGCTCCCTGTCAAGAGAAAAGGATATCAGAGCTCCGTCCACACTGCTATATGCTACGTGTGACCTGTCAGCATACAGCCTGTAGCCTGGAGACATGAGGGAAGGAAGAGGAGCAAGTGGGACTGCTCACAAAGGCCAAGCAAACAATAATTTAAAAATCAAGACTTTCAATGGTATTTGACAAAACTTATTTTTAAACACTTTTGTTAGGATACGATCAACAGCATACCTATATCTAATAGCGATTTTTTCAGGATTTTAGATGATCCAGATACTGATCGCTTATTCGGGGGGACCAAACTGGAAATCGTGCTAACAGCATAAAATATTATCATTATAATAACCAATTTCAAGTAACGTCTAGCCCAGCTGAGATCAGATCAAAGCATAAATAACCTTCATGGCAAACCGAAGAGATGATTCCACCAGCAATCTCTTCCCACTTCCTTTATTGCATTATAGTACTTGTGAGCCATTCCATTCAATGCGCCGTAGTCAGTGTGTCATATCTAAGCAAACAGCTTTTATCTGTGTATGAATATAAAAAGAACGCAGGGCTCTCAGGCAAAGTGCTGTTTGTGCGCTTCCACACAATAAGATGTGATGAAGCCGCCAACCCAAAAACTTCTCCAAGTGAGAGTGAATATGATCGGGGTTTATTTGCAGCAAAGTGTAGCAGTCCATGTTTGGAACACGTTTGGGTGGGTGAGTGAGTGACTGAGACAGGCCTGCAGAAACTTAATAAACTGCTTAATCTGATTATTATTTCTGAACATGCTGGCCTCAAACTATTTAAATTGACATTTTTTGTGGTCATAACAGTAATACATGCACCCTTAAGGAAAAAATATGGGAATACTATTATAGAACAAGTTGCGTGCAACCCACAGTTTCTCACTGAAATGGTGCTGATCCTCTTACTTTAAAGCAGGATGCTGGAAGCTCAAATGGTACACTGCTGTTACTCCTTTGACCAAAGTACTTAGTATCAATTGCTGAATTTGGGGGGGGAGAGAAAAAAAAAAAAAAAAAAAAAAAAAAAAAAAAAAAAAAAAAAAAAAAAA
>UFQX01000175.1:157104-168612 GCA_900497675.1 Arapaima gigas | reverse complement strand
AAAAAAAAAAAAAAAAAAAAAAAAAAAAAAAAAACACTGGTAGAATTTTGGATCATAAGGTAGATGCACAGGGTGGATGCTACCCACTGGTTGCCCAAAAAAAGCAACTAAATTTTGCCTCTCATTTACTGTAAGGAATTCTTAATGGCTTGCTAATGTCATGGTGGTTTTGGCACACCAAGAGAGGGGGGCCGTTTCTGAGGGAGACTCTTACACAGAGTGAGAGAGGGGATGAATGAGTGAATGACAGCTGGACCTTTCAGGATCAGGGAGCTGCAGGTCAGTCAGCTTCAGGGCAGGTCAAAAGGACACAGTAGCCTGATGTCGGGAGTCGCCAAGCCTATCTGATAAACATGTTAGCAGTCCCTTCCTGTGCACCCTCTGTCATGCCGGGCGCTGATGGCTGCCTGGTCCGCAAGTCACAGCACTCCCGTCAACACCACACGGCACCCCACTGGCTCAGCAATACCCTCAGCGAAGAGGAATTGATTCACCGCTCGTCTCCACTGCCACTTATCAAAGCGAGTGATGCCCAGACATTCTGCCAGTTTGCAAGGCTTTCTAAAATTGATTCTGGAGCCACTGTTGAATCAGCACTACAAAACCATTAAAAATATGTTATATTCCAACATTCATTTAGCGGACGTTTTTCCTCTAGTGTTACTGATGTTACACTACCTACAATTATTTACCCATTTATACAGCTAGGTAATTTTTTATCAGAACAATTCAGGGCTCAGGGTTACTATAGCAGGAAGGGGGATTTAAGCCTGCAACCTCTGAGTTCAAAGACAGCAGCTCTAACCAATAAACTGTCTTAAGGAGAGAGAGAGAGGAAAAAAAAAAAAGACTTGAAGACTGAAAAGGCAAATTCCATTTTTCCTCTTTACGGTTATTATGAGTATCTGTGCCTCTTTCCATGCCATGCAGGGGTTTCATCAAGTAGTTCATGACATGCAGAGCATCTCCCGCTGTTGGCAGCATCATCAAGAGACTTGAGGTGCACCTGCAGGCACAGCCTGTAAGGGGATCAAACCCACAACCTTGACATCAGTAGTACCATTAGATGTGTTAGTGATAACAGTAACTTAACATCAAGATAAATATCATAAAATCATAAAATCCCCAACCTTTAAGCACACAGGGATTAGCTCCTACCTTGTTCTTTAATTACCATTATCAAGCGTTTAAAGTTTTTCATATATAAAAAGCTTTTTTCAATATGCTGTTATTTTGCCGTTTATTAAATTGCCATTTTGTTACACATTAAATAATTGAATATTTGGATAAATTAAGCCATGGGAACAGGTTCAAATGAAAACCATATGGGTGCTTGAGAGGACACCTGCATGCTCTTACCGTGTGCGCGTGTAGGGGTAGGCATTCCAGGACTCCTCCTCCACTCTGAGTGCAGCCTTAGGCAGAATGGAGCGGAACCAGCTGGGGATGTGCATGCCAATGTGGTACACCTTATGAGTGTACTGGCCAGAGCCACCCGGACCGTCCGTATAGGGCCGGTTCTCCAGGATCTCCACCCCGCTGCCCTCTCCGCATGTCTCCTCACGGCTCTTTTTCTGCAATGGGAAGAAAGACATTAGTGTGAGGTGCCCTGTTCTCTTTGTAGAAGGCATAGCCACAAAAGATTCTCATCTTGAGAAGAAGAACCAAGTTCAGCAGGCGTGACTAGAACCGATTGACCGTGGGTCGAGACTGTTCGCACTGTTAGAGATTCACTCCTCCACTAGGTGGTGCTAGCTGTTACAAGCAACGACTACTTGGAGGGTGTAAAGACCCACATTTAAAGCATGCTGCTGGATGAGGGGTATGCTGTATAAATAGGGACTGTAGGGAGTTCAGTGCAGTGCATCTAGCCCTGTGTGTCCCCTTTGATAAAGGTACCATAAGATATAATAATAATAATAATATTCATCATCACCACCACCACCAATGTGACAAAGTTGGACATCTCCAATGGTATTTCTTGCTAACTTACTCTTTTTTAGTGGCAACAGCCTGGACACTTTTCAGTGCAACTTCTGATCTACAGATGAAATTGTTGGTGTACAAAATGTGTCTCAATTTAGATTAACAATTTTCAGTTCAGCTGTGTCTTGTTATCACCAGAATGAGAGAAAAGAATTAACATGACACATCCTTCCAAAAGCTTTTTGCCTCTATATCAAGTACCATCTGTCACTGCCTCTTAGCAAGAAGTTGGCTAAAAATAATCAATAAAGGGGAGTATAAACATTGCAGTCACATCCAAGAGATGTCTCCCACAGCAAGCCAGGGGAACCACACCCCGCATGTTTACTCTTCTGCGACAGCAGCTGTGGAAGGCAGGTAAAATTGAAACCCAAGGTTGTCTGATGCGGTGACTTCATCTGACTGCACTTTTTGCTTATGCAGGCCTGTTTCCTGGGAATTTATGCTGAGGGTGGCGAGTCCTTGTCTGCTGAACAGACAGTAAATGGACAGAAACAGATGGGTAGTGGGACTGGGTGCGCATACCCTCCTTGTTTCTCAGAATCCTCCTCTTATCACATTTGCTGACTGCTGATGCCCTTTTCTGGAATTTTTCTTCTAGAGCCAAGATTACTGCCATGTGTCCATGTATATTGCTTCTTATGACCTCTAGGCTGAGATCCTGCCATGGGCATGACATGGAGGGAAAAAAGTCAAGTGCCAAAAATACACAAAGATCTCATGATCCTTTGTGAAAAATCAGACACAGTCGATCCGCAAGAGAGGAATGTCTGCAGCGCTCTCACTGGCTGACAGTGATAGCCCAAAGTAAAACCTTCCCACAATGGTTTGAAAAAGTAGTCCTATTAAAAGGAGATTTGCTGCTGGGAAAAGTCCAGGAGGTGAACAGAAGGACTGACAGGAGCCTGTCAAACTGTCTTGGACACAAGATGAAAAGGTCCAGAAAATGTCCCAATTCCTCCTACAAGCTACAAACACACACTCACTTGTGCTATCCCACACCTGAATGACCATCACTGCCCAAAACCAATATTACTGTCAAGAGTGTCTATATATAAACAGTTTTTCTGTAAATGGTACAGTTAATTTGTTTGCCACAAATACAAATTTTTTCCTCAAAAAGTCTCCCCTTGGGGGGCTACAAGCAATTCCGTTTAGCTCTATTCTAACACGTCATTAGTTCCCCATCGGTTTACAGCAATAAATCACGCTCAGTTCAGCAGACTCTCTCCATCTGCTGCTCGCTCCTATGAGCTCTGTTATGTAGGCAGCTCCCCGGAGAGGGTGCCAGTGCTGGTCTGCCTGTGGGTGTGTGGTTCGTTGGTCTGGTCCCCCAAGCAGGATCCAACAAGAATGGAGGAGGCAAAGAGAACAGCCCACAAGAAGACTGGAACACTGGGCAGCAGGTTTGGAGAAGAGAGCAGAGCAGAGCTGCACAGGATGGAGCTCTGGCTGCAGGCTAGAGCAACAAAGTCACTGCACCTCCTTAAGTCAAACGGCACAGAGGTGGCTACTAGGAGCACATTCCAGAAAGTGATGCCTTAAGGGTAACAAATTAATCATGCCAAAAGTATCAAAACCTGGCAAAATTCTGAGTGCCAGTTCTGAGAAATTACATGTGTTTGTTGGGTCACAGAATTCACTGCCACCTAACAGCCAGCAGCAGGAACTGTTTGCGCCTGATGAGCTGGATTTGCACATTTAATAGCAGGTGCTTGAAAAAGGTGTACATAAGATGTAAACTTTCAACAGATTAATGATGTCAGTATAATGTTTCACTTGCCAAAATTATACAGTCATGCTGCAAAATTTAATTCCTGGATCATGGCATGTTTTATATAGTTGATGCATTAACTAACTTACATATTTGAACTAATGGGTTAAACAGGAAAGTTGGTCTTTTTTTAAAAATTCAACTTAATTTCCATTACCTCTTTAAGCCTCCTAGCAAATCACCATTTTGGCAGATGATCTTGGTGAGGAAGCATCTTCAGATGCTCTTTAAAAGGAATCTCATCCTTAACTAAATTATGCATAAAGTGTTTTTAAATAAATGTGCTAGATGTATATTCTTTCAGCTGATCTCTTGTTGGACCTCAAGCATCTAAAGATACAAATGTATGTGCAATTTGTTTTTTTGTCATAATAAATTAAGATTATATAATTTAAAAAAAACATTAGCAAAAAGTACCTTTTAAGAAAAAAATTATTAGTATCCAACAATACAGAAATGGTATAGGAGTGGTACTTAATAACTTTGAGCAGCACCCATATCCTGGGGGCATGAGGAAGTTTTCCTCCTCAGAGGTAATGGGCTTCCTGACATTGAACTCTCACCTCCTGAATTTTGAAGCAAAAAGATGGTCACCCATGTAGCCCCACCTATCATTATACACAGCATACTCAAAGCTCCTGCTTAGATGATCCCAATAAAGCCGCACAAAAAAAAAAATGCACAGACAAAACCATCCTCTGACCCCACAAGCAATCTAGTTTACCTTATATAGGTATTCTAGAAAAACACAGAGTACAATGGCTGTGCAGGTCTGCCATTTACTCGGATCCATCCTGTCATTGTCCTCACAGGACAACAGGACACCAAGAAACACACACATCTACTGAAGTCCTGACATACAATATACCTCCCTGCACAATAAGGAATCTGATGTCACATTTAGATTTACTCATTTAGCAGATACCTTTATCCTAAGTGGAATTCAACTCAGAGCAAACAAAATTACATTTCACCAAGACAAAGAGTTACAAACACATTAGTATTAAAGCACAGTTAGCCTGTCTAATAGAAGTACTTTTTCTGGTGCAAAGTACATGAATAGCTGCATACAGGAATCACAAAGGTGATTATGACAGATTAAGGAGAAAATAGGAGATCTACAGAGAAGTAGGTACAAAAGAGATGTGTTTGACACTTCTTGAATGCTAAATGGGATTCAACAGATCTGAGGGAGAGTGGAGCTCATTCTAGCACATCAAAGCCAAAACCAAGAACATAGACTTTCAGTTTTGGACCTCTCAAACACGAGACCAACTAAGCAGTCAAAGGCGGAGGAGCACATCACTTTTGGTGGGGTGTAGGAAGTGATGATGTCCTGTAGGTTTTTCACAGTAAATCCGTTGAACTTAATCCTATAGGCTGTACCACAGTCTTGAACTTGATACGGACAGCTACTGGAAGTCAATGGAATTTATTTAGGTGATATTTTGCTCCAAAGAGATGTTAAGCTACTTGTAATGATTCATCCATTTATGTAGCTAGGCAATTTTTACTGGGGCAATTCATGGTAGGGTACTGCAAGAAGTAGGACTCAAGCTTGGGTTCTTTAATTGGCACATATTTGGTCATGTCTGTGTTTGGGTTTGATTATAGTTTTTTATTTGTTATTAAGCTTTGTATTTTGTCATCTGACTAGTCGAGCTTTTGCACATTTATCTGTTGGCTCAGCACCAGTTGCTGCCTAATGCCATTAACAGATGGGATTAGAATTAACATTGATACTCCTGAGCAACGGGTGAAAATTCTCTGAAAGGACAATAACAAAAGAGGTTGATATGTAACGGGGTGAATTCACCCCTTTCCTCCTGCATTCCCAAAGAAGCTTTGTGGAAACTGCCACCTCACATTCTGACCCCCCCCCAAAAAAAAAAAAAAAAAAAAAAGGGAGACGGAAATAGTGGCTCTAGATAGAGATGGGCAATGACAGAACAAATGAGAATGATACTGCATGACAAACAAAGGAAGCAAAGAGGAATGAGGAGATTCATGCCTGCATTGATGCATGAAGAAGAACAAGAAATTTTAACTGTGTAAAAGAGATACACTCGTGTTGAAAACAAGGTCAAAAGTCACACGAGTGACTGCAGAGTCCCAAAAGGGCTGAGGACCCTCAGAAGAACAGTCTTGCTGCAAATTCAATCACTTTTTTTTGCTGCTGTTGCCATTCTTTGATGTGACAGACGAAACAGACCTCACCCCATGCATGTTCCTCCACTCCATCAAAAATCCCCATGAATCTTTTGAGTTAAAAGCTACATTTTTTAATGAAGACTGGAAAATGTGTTCCTTGAGGTTGATTCTCTGGTGAAAGCAAAATTAAGAACGATATATCTTATTACATAATAATTTTGTTTACAGTGCTGAGAACTTGCAACAAAACAGTAAAATTTTGATATCCTGAAAACTGCTTAAAATGGAGCTCTGCTGTTGTGTTTATGGATTTCACTTCAAATGCATCTCAGTGCTTCTTTTGCCATGTGGAGACAACCGGTGGTGTAGTGGTTAGAACTGCTGCCTTGCACTCAAAGGACCCAGGTTTGGGTCCCACCTTCTTTTGTAATACCCTTGGTCAAGGTATTTACCATAATTTGCTCCAGTAAAAGTTAGTTGTGTAAATGGGTAAATCATTTTAAGTAGCTTAACAATGCATGTCTCACTGGGGGAAAAAAACGTGCTTAAATAAATAAATGTAAACATATGGGTTAGCTGTGTATGAACACATACAGTTTTGTGTGTCTGTCTACAAAATAGACAGGTAAGCCCAGCTGTTCAACTGGAGCTCCAGTCTGGAGTCCTGGGTTTAAGACCCAACTCCCACTAGGTTTGGCAGGCAGAATCAGGGTATGGAGCCGGGGGGGTGGCCTTTTATGGGCTCTGAATTAGCAGCATGGGGCACGATCTCTGTAGCCCTGTTACCTCCGTGGCGGTGACAGGTCGTTCATTAGCAGTGGACCTGCTCTCAGTGCCCTGCCGGCATTTGAGGACACAGGCCAGGCCCCACAGGCCACTCCCGCACATGCCACTTCATTAGACCGATGACAGGTGCCACCGCCCCTAGGCTGCCTGGCCAGCATCAATCCTCCCCGCCAGCCACACTTTTCACCCTGGCGTTCAAAATAAATGAACAAAGATTAAATTAGAAGAGCATCTCCAGACCCCCCCCCGCCCCCACTCCACTCCGCACAGGAGTCTTGGGGCAGGACTAAGCCACTGAAGTCGCCCTGACGGGTCTGCTGCCAGAATAAGACGAGGAGATGTTGGCTATCCAGACAAACATATGACCTAGCACACCTGATAACCCCACAATCTTTTACCATTCAACTCATAATAAAATCCTCATCTGTATCCTACAGGCAGCTTCATAAGCATATCTGGAAAATGAAAAAGGCCTAACTGCATCGCAGCTGAGAGCTGGATAATGTGTTCTGCCAGCAAAAATTTTATAACGGCAAAAGCTTTTACATTTGAAATGGAAGAATAAAGGTAATAATCCCAAGGTAGGAACAAAGTTTAAAATAAAATAAACAATAATGGATTTGGAATGAAGGTCTGACTTTGAGAGCAGTGACAGAGCAAGAGAAAAAAGATCCTGCTGGGACCTGACTGATTTACCAATGCTGTTGGCATTGCTCCCCCCTCTCTTCCAATGTTCAGAACAAGATGGAAATTAACTGTCAATTAGCACAAAATAAAAAGACAAGGATAGAAGCAAGATTTGTGACCTGAATGTGGCCAGGACTGGGTCTTGGAGCATTTAACAGACTCCTGTAGGGGGCAAAGTGTTAGAGGTCAAGAGCCCCCTGCTAATACGCCGTAACAGGATCTGGAAAGTAGTTTTCCCTGGATATAGTCATCCTGACTATGCTCTCTACTCTGCCTACTGTAAAGATGACCACAAAGGAGCTGTGTGGAGTAAACAAACTGTACTGGCCCTAAACACACACAAACACTAAATGCCAACACTCCTGAATGCAGATTCATTACAGAAATGTGCACACTGTAGGGTCTTAAAGTGGCTTCATTGCCAAGGTTCCTGTGCATATCAGCAAGAAGTAAAAGATTGGGACGCTCATAGTAGGGAGGGGACTTTTCAGAATGCATCTGCCCTGGCAACACTGTTGCATCCATGACCATTGCTCTCCCTCCCTTTTCCTCAGGTTTGTCCTCACATACAACAAACAAATCATTAACGCCAGTGGCGCGCTTCTTCTGATGTCAGCAGTAACCATGGCACCCTAAGAGGGACTTGGGCACTGTCCTTATGGCTGTCACCATTAGGAGGCCAGTATAGGGACAGGACTGAAATCTGGCATTGGAGGTATGAGAATTGCCCTCCACCAGCTAGCCTTCATACTAGAGCCACGGGCTCTCAAGAGTACACAACACATTGCTATTCTTCAGCTTCCATTCCTGACACTAAATTGTTTTTGGTATTAGTGTGTAAATAGTTCCGTTTTGATCACCATTATGCAAATGACTGCCAAAGACCATTTCGTTGGCTTTTACTGAAGCTCAAAAGCAGCTCTTTGGAAGCAAAGATGATCAGCCCCAGTTCAACTTTCATCAGTTCAGTAAAACCAGTCTATTTGGATCTTGTTTAGTCTGATTTTTGTCCTCCTGAGGTCCATTTAGACTTCCCCTTGTTTGTCTGGAGTAATTCAGAAATGACCCCAAATATGGACAAAAACAAGCAATAATTGAGCTGCTCAATTTCCTTAGGTTGTTTCCTGGTTTTTATCGTGTCCCAAAATTGGTTTTATTAAGGGACAGATATTGTATGTAAGTAAACACAGTTACTGGCATACAGTATAAAAAGTTTGGACTGTTAAAAGGAGTTGGATAAGCCTTGATGTGAAGCTGGGCTGGGATTTAACACAAAGCTAAAATTAAATCTGGCCATGAACATAGGACATTCTCAACCAAATTTCCACGTTCCAAAAATGAAGATGGGGTGGGCTGCTGCACTGGTAGTGGCAAGTCTCACCATACGTGTGCAGGAGAGAACAGTTACAGGTGTTTACTTACTTCTGCAGGTTTTAAAGATTACATCAACTAACACTGGGCAATTAAGAAGAAATATCAAGTTAAGAAAAGTTTCATCAGTCCAGAGTTAAAGGCCCTCCTATCTCTACAAGAACTAAAGCAAAACTATGGTGTGGGCTGACTTTGCGTATCGACAATCTCTGCCAGAAAGCAAGCAAGCAAGCAAGCAAGCAAGCAAGCATTGTTCACACTGTCCTCACCCACACGGACACAAGCGCATGCATACGCACGCGCGCGCACACACGCACACACACACACACACATTTAGATTTAGAGAGACCAGGCCTCAAATGGGAGCTAATCCACAGCCAGTTGCTTAGTTGTGCATCTCAATGCACAACAATTAGGCATTACCAGTTGCTTAAAAAGTCTCACATTTTGTTCTGTTCTCCTCAAATATAAATAGGAATTGTCGTTCCAAAACAAAACTCTCAGGACTGTGCTTTGACAGTGGGTCTGATCCCTTCTTGTGCCATAAAGCCTGAAATCATAGTTCTCACAGCACCAGAAAACACAAATTCCCAGCCTTTTTGATGTCCCAGGGTGTGATGGGGCAGCCAGTGCATAGCAATTGAGGGAGGTTATGAGTAAACTCACCTGTATCATGTACAGCTGCGCGATGCGGTACTCCTCCACACTCATAGGCATGGGGATGCGGTACTCCTTAATCAGCATGTTGAGCTGAGAGGGGTGGGGGGTTTAAGGGTCAGGCTGGGTGGTCTCTAGCTGCACTGTGTCAAAAAGCTGCTGAACAACTCATTGACGAAACCTGGAAGATACAAAAGAATAAAGTTAGACAAAAAACCCCCACTCAACTGCACAATACAAACAACTATACAATTTCCTCTTTTTAGATAACTGGCATCTCCTCCACTTTTGACCTTCAGGAGTCCAGCATCCAAAACAACCAAACTTCTTTTCTGTGGAAACACTACCCTTCACACAGACCAGAGTGCCTTCAGGAGTGCATATTCATATTCTTGAGGCACAACAAGCAGTGCAGCCTGTGAGGTATGAGCTCCAGCACGCCTCACCCCCAGCCCGGCCCTTGATGTAATCCGGCCCCACAGTGTCGGCAAAGCTAACCCTCAGCTCCATACCCCCAGATCTGCAGTGCGTGCGCTCCTGCCACACAGCTCAGCTTGTTCTTATATAACCCCCCTAAAGCAAGGGGGAGGCAAGTGTGAGCTGGCACGGGTGGTCACTGAACCTGTGGTGTGAAACAACACCAACAGTGGTCACTACCTCCTGCCCAAAGCACAGTCACATGACATGGGCTTGGTTAACTCTAAGACGGATTATTTTGGGGAGACCATTATACAACTAGCTCTAAAAGAGCTGTTGAGGAGATAAGTGGGGGGTTTGTGTGTCTGAATTAGAGTGAGAATCATCAGCCAGGACCCATCGTCGCTGTCGGTCAGACACCTGACACCTCCCAATTCTCCCTGTTCCTCTGAGGTTAATGTAATGGCAAACACAGCATGTAACAAAGGCCACAGTTGTGTAATGGGGACCTTCAGCAGCTTATGGCCACCAATCCCCTGCTAATCAGCCAAAATTCCTGCTGTGCGGTTCCCAAGACAAGGGGTGCCATTGAGAAGACAGCCAGTCTGGCTTAACCGGCAAAGGGGCCTTGAAAAGTACCCACTTTGCTGTCCCTACAGTGCTGTACAGGGGCTATTTTGGAGTGGCAACCCCAGTTCTCCCACAATCCAGGGGCTACATTTACATACTTTACTTCTCACTCTTAACTGAAGTCATCTGAATAGTACATGTGGAATGACTCGCTATCGACTAAATTGAGAGGAAAAGTACTGTAACACAGGCCTCAGTCTCCACATGGCTGTGAGGCACCCAACAGATGCCTGAATTTCAGTAAAACACTGTCTGAATGGCAAGCCCTTGACAAAAAAAAGTGTTCATTGCACATAATAGCTTTGCATGTCAAAATTATACTGACATACTGAATCTTAAATGTCTAAATGGAAAAGTTACTTATTTTAATGTATTTTAGTTAGCCTAATTGTGTGTAACTAACTGTACTATCATATAATTCAGTAAAATTTATAGTGCTTATGTTCGATATAGAAAATATTCATTTTACTAATGTTCTTGCAGGCAACATCAATTGACCTGGCAAGTCACATATAGTCCTCATGCCGCACATTAAATACCTCTGCCTTATACCATCCAACAGAATACCACAAAGACCTTCAGAAACTGACTTTTGCAGGCCTGGCAGCCGTGAAACGTGATGAAGACCACAATGGGAGCTCCGTATGCCGCTTAAAATAACCTGGACCCCCCCTCAAGAGAAAGGCTTAAAAATAAAAGTGGGCTAGAGTGCGACAATGAGGTGGAAGCCACAGAGGGAGGAGGGCCACAGAGTCCACAAGACTGGAAAAGGACATTATTCCATGGAGGTAGGTAGGCGGTCTCATTCTGTAATCCAGCACGTGAGTCAAGCAGAGGGCTGGGGGCATGTGGTTGCAACTAGTGTAGGCAACCAGTGCAGTGGAACATGATGGATTGTCTCCCTCCTTTTGTAAATCATGCAGGAAACTGGCCATTTACAGGAAGGGTGTTGGAGGAAATGATGGACTCTACTTCCCACAAAAGGAGGGAGAATGAGAGCATTGCTAGTTAACAAACAAGTCTCGGGGGGGGGGGGGGGGGGAACCCAT
>UFQX01000175.1:0-157064 GCA_900497675.1 Arapaima gigas | reverse complement strand
GGGGGGGGGGGGGGGGGGGGGGGGACACTACTTTCTATGTCTGCAGCATTTGAGGTACAATGATTCTGCAGACCACAGAACAAGCTAAAGAATTCTGTAGTATGTTCTTGTGTAATCACACAAAAAAGTCAAATACAAACACCCAGTATAGCCAAACAACATACAAACTCTAAATTCATTTGAAACCCTCCATCTTCTCGACTGTGTTTAATTCATAGCCACCTGTTCATTTTCAGTCACTTTTGACATTGAGCTTTATCCCCTAGAGCAGGATACAAGTTTAATAAAAACCAAATTCTGCCGCTGCACAGACAGGCATATGCAGCCTATACTCAATTACAGTTAAAATAAATGAGGAACAGCTTTTTCATCACAGACTATAAGCAACAGTGGAAATGCTGGCTTGAGATGGCTGCAAACCCTAGATGATGCAAGACACAAGATTTTTGGCAGGTTTTTGAGCTTTACTGTGTTCTCAGCACACGTGGATATATAGTCAATCACCATGTGCAGACACAGCAATCCACACAAGACCTTGACCACTTCAGAAACACACAGCAGGAATTAAAATGCTGTACACCTGTACTTTGTTTAGTTTTCAAAGATTTAATAAGGTTAAAGACAAATCTTGTGCTGATATATGCAGGTTACTCTTGCATATTTAGGCATGAAAGTCACATTTCTGACAGTGCCCCACAGCTGCTTCAGATTTATTGGGCAGCCGGTGGAGTAGTAGTTAAAGTTATCACTTTTGAACTTAAAGGATCCAGGTTTAAATCCCACCATCTGCTGTAATACCCTTGAATAAGGTATTTACACTGAACTGCATTTACACTGAACTGTTCCACTAAAAATTACCTTGCTGCATAAATGAATAAGTATAAACTGCAATAGCTTAAATATAAACAGCACGTAGGTTAATACTGCAAGTTACATTGCAAAAAGCATTAGCTGAATTAATAAATATAAAACTTTAAACATAAAAACAGCAATATTAATTTTTGTCTGAATATTCATATTAATATTGTGCATATGTTATTTTCAGGGGCTCAAAAAAGGTAAAATTGTCACGATGAGCTTAAAAAAAAAAAAAAAAAAAAAACCGTAGCTGTGCCAACAAAGTGGTCCAGTTCAATCAGAGTTCGGTGGATGCCTCGCAGACATCTAAACACCACGCCTCAAAAGCATCATTTCCTCTGGTTCATTGTTGTTTATTTCCTGAGTTGCCTTGCTTACCAGACAAACAGCTCTACTAATGCAATTCCCCGACCCAAACAGAACAATGGAGGTCTCGGAAGATTTGTTTGAGTCAATTTTATCTGAGGTCTGCAATTCAATTTGGTGTACAAAACCCCTGAAAGTGCTTTGTTTAAAGCTACCGGGCGCGTTAAGTTACTGTGAGCTGCTCTGAGCAAAAAATGCACTTAACAAATTGCCCTGCTCCACTCACGGAGATGCTCCAAGGTTTCCGATAATGGTCAACAGCAGTAACCGGGAAGAGGGAATATACGCAGGGGATGCCAGAGCCAAACTGCAGCGTCTCCTTCAGAATACACATGCTTAAGTATTACCATCTCTGTCAAGATATTATATGCGTTTTCACAAAGATAACAAGATGTCCAAAAAATAGGCACAACTTTTTTCCATATGTTCTACAGTAAAGCTGCTAACCGGTAAAATGAATTTATGAGGCAAATGATGACAGCTGGCTATTTGAGAAGGCCGACAAAACAATGTCCTTAAAATTCTTACTGAAGATCAGTGGTGTTTTTTGAACAAAAATATTTCTAAGAATAGCAGGTGGTATAGTAGCTAGAATAGCAGCCTTTGGACTTAACCCTAAGGACCCAGATTCAAACCCCACCTCCTGCTATAGTGCTCTCGATCAAAGTACTGAGTACCCTGAGTTCATACAGTGAAAATCACCCAGCTGTACAAATGGGCAAATCATCGGAAGAAGCTTAACACTAAGTCGCATTGGGAGAAAAGCATAACCTACATGAAAAAAAAAAAAAAATCTAAAAAAAAAAAAAAAACAGCTAAATTACTGGTAATGTCTTTGCATATGTACTCATGTAACATGTGAAACATTAGTTGCCTCCCTCTAAGTTATAAATTGGGAGCATGCTGTAAATCCACTCTGAACAAATGTCGAATATCTCTGCAGCTTGTTTTAAACTCACATCTTGCAACATTTTGTTGCATTTATTTTCAGCCCCTAAAAGAATTTAAGCTCAGATTATTTCACTTTCTAAAATACACCAACTCTATGCAACATTTGTTGTGAAGAGGTCGACAAACGTCAGCATAACGTGCCATATTATATTTCTCCATTATCAGAAGATGCAGAATTTGCACACAACCATTTTTTAATCATTCTTGCACAGCTAAAGCTGCCTACTCACCAAAAAGCCAAACACACTCACTTCCCTGCTCTCTGACCAGATTTGGCAAAAGTGTGGTGCAGTATAACGCAGTCTTGGATGACTGTTATTTGCAAGCCAACATGATGTAAACATGCAGTGTGCATTTTGTTGGGCAACGGATGGTCTAGATTAAGTTGCCATGTTTCAATGGCATATGAACGTAACTAACATGACAGTCCCTTGCAGAAAAAATATCCAATAATGCAACATGGTGCACAGAGCTATAACTGCTTGTCCAAGACCTCACAACTGACTTTGAGACAAATCCAAGTCATGAAAGCTAAATCAATTGCTGAGAAAACAATTGCTATGTTTAAGGCCAGCACAGAGCTTCTCAGACAACTATCATTTAGTAAACAACGTTGTTCTCCAGCCACTAAGGATATACTGGCCACATTATATACCCTGAGGCATCCATTGGTAACCTATGTGAAGTTCTGGTTCATCTAGAGGGCAACAACACTGAACACTGGGGTGAGGGTCTGAGAATTCTCCACCCCACCATCATCTCTCTGTGGAGCAATATGATAGAACACAAGGCCCACAAGCAGGGAAAAAGCACAACTTTTTATAGAGGCCATCAAAAACAAAGGTTACATGACCTAAACCACATACTCCCATTGACCGGGTCACCCTCAAAGCAGTAACCATAGGCCATATATTCTGGAAATTTTTCCTAATAAACTTTTTTCCCCCCCATGTACTAAATTAAAGTACAGAAAATTTAAAAAAAAAAACAAGGGTCATAACCACTGCAGAATGGACAGCTATACCCAGATGCTACAAAACCTCACCACAACTGCCCTCCATGCACCACAGCAAGTGATCAGCAAGAGCAGCGTGAGCTCAGGTCATTCCCATCCACAGGGGAGGGAGAGTGCCTCCCTTGGGAAGCTCACACCGCTCCAAAAAAAGCCTGCCAATGTCCAGTTTTATTTAGAGAGGCTTTCACAAAAACAAAGTTAAGTGGACACGAGTCTGTGTTCACAGGAGACCATTTGGAGTATCAGCCACAGCACTGATGGTACTGGTCAAATATCCATCCAGTCAACAGAAACAAACCACAACATCATCATCTATGGCTAAGCTCATGCGATTAAACGTTTCATATGGTTCCTCGGACTACAGTCATGCTTACAGCCTATAATCATCCAAAAATAAACTGAAATTAAGAGCGATAGATCAATTTTGAATGTTCAGTCAACTCTGAAGGGTGTTTATTTGGATGTGAAGCACTAAATTAAGTCTGCTGATTTAACCCTGCTGATTTTACCCCAGATACTAGGGACTAAGAACACAACACTGTCAAATGAAGCTCCATTTTAACAACTCAGAATCACAAGAAACAAATCATTCTGGGGTCACCTGCTGCAAGTGCCTCTTGGGGGGACAATTAGCAAGAAACCATTAGGAGACCCAGGGGTTCTCATGTACTAGAAGTGCATACCGATAGAAGCAGCAGCTGCAAGTCTAATGGCTGCTACTACTTGTATGAGTCTGAGCCTCATCTCCAGTGTCCCAAGTTGACAGCAACCAAAACTGTGAAATTCTCAGTGCAAACTGTGAAAAGGTGGTTCCCACAAAGGACCACTGCAGCATTACAGATACCCACTTCCCCTTTCAGAAACTTCCTGCTCCGCATGAATGAGTGCTCCAAATTCTGAACATTAAGAGCCACTATTTAGACAAGGAAAAAAGCAGGATGTTGAAAATGATCTACCAGGACCAAAGCTAAATACAACATTTCAGGTTTATGAACCGTGTAATATTTCCTTTACAACCAAATCAAGAAAGAAACTAACAAGCATTTTCACTGGACATGGACAGAACAAGGAATATTTCAAAATCTTCACAAATGCTTTAATTACCTAAGGTTTTTTTTTTTTTTTTTAAATATCCCAGAGGTACTCAGTTCTACAACAGCTCAAAGTGTTGGTTTTCATTGGTTGTGCTGCAGTTAGTCTGTTAAGTAACTTTAAATCAGAGCTATGTTCCTTCATGGTCATGAAAGCTTTATGTTGTGGCTCTGACAGATAATCACTGTCTTTACTAGAAAACATTAATATTCCTCATTCCCTAAAACTTTTACAATTAGTGTACTTTTGTCTTTTTGATCTTTTTGGACAATAATGGACCATTAGGCAGGACCTCAGGGGCTCACAATTCAGATTCAAATAAACAGAATATATGGAAATACATCTAATGCCATGAAGAATTAGACATATTACATTGTCACAGGAAGAAAAACATTTGTGAGAATTAAAAAAAAAAAAAAAAAAGATTAAACTTCTTGAAATAAGATTAATGATAATTTTACCTGACAGTAAAGAATATATAGGGGAAGGTTTTAATGCTCTTGCTCAAACTCTGCAAAACACATTAGTTACAACAGTCTGGAATTTGACCATTACAAGTAGTAATGTTACTTATACAATACTAACGTTGGAGATTCCATTGGAAACAATTTTTACCTGTTGTAATATCTGGAAAGATTTTATACTAACAGTAAAACTGACATATTACTGGCAACTGTTAAACACACCTGACATTGCAGTACACAAACCAATGTGGTATCAGTTTGTGGTATATTTTGCTTCATCACAAGCCCCTCCAAAACAAGTTGTTGGCTACAAAACTCAATGAACATGTTTCACACAAGCTGCCATAATGCAATATTACGTGCAAGAGATTTTGGGGGTTTTTTTGTTGTCTGATCTGCAAACTGTTTTCACCACCCAAAAGTCAGTATATACCAAGTAATAGTATGACAAAAAGAAACAAACATATACATAACGTTGAATTCTGTAGAGTGGAACAACAGGTAAGCCCTTAAAAAGGAAATACAGCAAATAACCTCACATTTTCTGCTGTTAACACAAGTTGGTTAGTGCATCAAAGTGATTTATACACCTTGTATAAATGTATACATCATGTATTTCACAGATTTATACAGCAGGATTATTTAAGCTAGAGAGTGCTCAAGGAAACAGTATCCTGGGGCTTGAACTAGAAACATGTTCAGAATTCCATCACCTTAACTACTTTGCTGCCTTCTGCATGGACCAATAAGAAAGAAGTGCCTTCATGAGTCCTGGGGTAGGAAGAGTCAGGGTAAGGTCCAACAGGACACTACGAAGGAGCCACAGACCATTCATTGTCCATTCATTCATCACTGGAAACTTATCACTATTTTATCAATAAAACAATGTTTTCATTTTTTAAAAACATGGTTTTCAGTCCTGAGTCACTTGCCAACAGATGCCAGTATTTACAGGTTACAAATGTGATGTATTTGGAGCACATGGAAAAATGTGTTTGTACAAACGGAGCCGCCCCCATGGAATCCCAAGAGCGGATGCGGGCAGGCCCAAGCCTGTTCCCTGGCCCAGAGTAACTCCATCTGCAGGTTCTCAAAGCAAACACCGTCACGGTGTCCTTGTTCTATGTTTACTCTGACGTGTGGGCACAGAAACAAGATGAAAAACCAGTGTCATGTCACCGTGTTTACACCCATTTGAATATGTGCTAAATATGTAAAGTGACACTGCCACCATGGGACAGATTTCTGTGTGGTTTTGTCAGAGAGCAAGCAACACTTGCACTGGATTAAATGGGTGCTCCTTATCGTTCTTTACATATGTTATAGACATGTTGTACATGAACATTTCTTGAACTAAAATAGAACTATAATTTTGACATTCATACACTATGTGAATTTACAGGAAGATCATCTTCAAATTGTGGGTTTGGGATGAGTAAAGATGCACATTAATTCACTGCAGATGGGGCAGATAATCTTGCCTTTTTTTCTTTTCTAAGAATTCTGGAAATAGAACAGGGGATGGCATTAAAAAACTGACACACGTAACAGCGTAAAAGCAATTTTGAGTCATTAACGAATATGGATTATATCAGAAACAAAGTGAACACCTACTAAGGCACATAAATGTTCATAATCTAAATAATTTCCAATTCTGTTTTCTTCTATCCAGTCTAGCTAAACCTAACACTATAAATGGATATGCAAAAAAGAACAGTGAACTCAAATAAAAACAATTTGTAAACATAGCTTTTACAGTGCAACTTTATAAGGAAACAGTGAATCAGTGAAGCAATATCATGCACACAACCTTATGCTAATTTCACAACTTTACTTCACCTCAGAAATAACAGTCTGCTTACAGTTTGACATGGAACACGTAGAATACATTGTAAAAGATTGTAGTTTATGGGCTAACCAGCAAGTCAATCAAGTCCAACTACATCTCAACCCTCGGAATAGGAATATTAATCACCATGAGCATTTTGAAGAAACTGAGGAAACAAAAGCCACAGTACCTGAAGAGTCTACTTTGGCCACTAGAAGCTCAGCTTCATGCTCGTTGTGAGTCAGCATGGGGTGAGAAATCACTAAACTCTCAAAAAAAAAAAAAAAAAACAAATACAGCATCCAGTCACGCAACGTGTGTGGCAACAAGATCCTGTGCACCTGGCATTGATGTCCACTTTAACCCTTCCAAACAGACACACGTTCCTTCACGGTTCACATGGCAACAGAGTACAGAAGACTAGGGCTGAAAGAAGGGTCTACTGAAGTTTCTTCAAGACACCACAACCCTCCCCTCTCCCCATTCCTCTCAGCTGCCTCTATATCCCTTGCAGTATTAATCTGCCATGACATCAGTGTCACTCTGCCAGGCACAGGGGTGACGAGAGCTGACAGACGTCGTCCCTGTTCTTTCCCCTTAGCCCTTGTAATCCAATCCCCTGAGGCCCTGTGAGACCCACCAAGCCAGCCATCGTGAAGGATGTAGCACACACAGACGGTGAGCTCTCGCCGACCTCACCACCACAGTACACAGTGCATGGCGCTTCTTGAGTTGTATCAGGCTGAGCTTTGCTCAGTATGTGGCAGATGCTTGTCTGCGTTGTGAGCTGCACTTGATATGGCTGCTGAATGCATCCATTATATACATCATAATCAACCAAGACCTTCTGCTGGCAACGTGAAAAACTGTAAGGTTACCGTTTAAAGGATGCTTAAAAATACAGTGGTGACATTTCACATATTTTGACATTTAAGGCCAAAACTACCACAAAAGAATGGAAATACAAGCGTCCGTAGGTGTCGTGGTGGTCAGAGTTGCATTCTGCCAGTTAAAGGACACAGGTCCAAATCAAACCTCTTGCTGTAGCACCCTTAAGCAAGGTACTTGAATTGCTACCCTGAATTGCTCCAGTAAAAATTAATCAGCAGACCTCATGAGATATGGAACAACTACAAGACAAAATTTTTCTATTTACTAAAGATGCATCAAATTGCCTGTGGCTAAATTTGAATGGGGGGGAATCAGTGTCAGAATTAATGTTAAAAGAACACAGCTTATAAAGAAAGTGGTGATAGTCTTCCTTCTATTCATAAACCAACCCTGTACCTTCCTGTCCCAGGTGCCTGGCACATTCCTCAGGTCATAGATCCTTCATATAATCTGCCAACAGGACATGACAATCCTGTGAGACCCAGTAGCAAGCACACAAAGTAGTCCCCAGGCCTAGTTAGACCTTAAATATCTCCTTTCATACAGTGGAGGATCAGATCTAACATGAGGGAGCTAGAAACATAATAGTTTTATAACACTTGACAGTTTCTCAAGTAGAGCATCTTGCGAAACAGTTAAACACAATACACAAAGGTATCAATACAGGGAGGGTGTTTTGATGGTGACTTGGTCACCATGGTTTCTGAGATTGAATCTGTCACCCAGTGTCCACCTCAGGTCTGGATCCCACAAGGCCTCTCTCTTACTGCACAAATGATTCCTAAACCCAAAACAATAAAGGCCAACAACATGGGTGGATCAGAAATTTCTGGCAAGTTTAAGAATAACTTTAAAGAGCAGGCAATTTCATGGGAATGTTCCCACAAGGTCTATTTTACATGACTATCACTCTTGTAGTCATTTTTGTTTGCATTATATGTGGGGAAAACAGATACACATATACAGTACATGTACTCAAAAACAGATACACTCTTGTACATAACACACCTAACAAACACTAACCTAACACACACACACACACACACACACACACACACACACACACACACACACACACACACACACACACAGAGTAGGACGCTGGGTGAGGGCAGCCGACTGGCACATGTGACCAAACCATATGGATGTGAAACCAGAGCTGGCCATGCGGCTGCTGACACAGCTGGCATTAGCTGGGAGACCACAATAGGCAGGATACAGTAAAATTAGCTCTGTGCTAAAATGGGCCACAGAAGGACTGCCCTCAGGGAGGCATGTCAGGGGTATTTGTGTATCCCAGATGCCTTAACAATATCATGCTGGCTGACGGTTAATATGTCACCCTGCAGTGGGATGCCTTTACTGCCATAAAGAAGAAACTGGAAGCCTCCAGCCATGCCATCATCCCCCTTAAAGCAGAGGGCATTCACCCTGCCTGTAAGCTACACACTCTTTCTGCACTTCACCAAGCTGTCAAGATGTCAGGGGCCAAAACAGATGTGTGCTCAGTGATGCGGTATTTAAGAATCTGACACTCCACTTGGGCACAGGGGACTTTTGTGGTATGACCTTCTGTTTCCTAAAACTCACTACAACCGCACAAAAAGAAGGACCGAGACGCACCCAAACACATTCAAATACAAACACACACCACGCAAGACGCTGTGCACAACAGATTACGCACCATCTGCATTATCTCTTCATCGCAGTGACATGTTTGACTTCCTGGTGGGGCTTTAAGGGCACTCCATTTAACGGCATCCCACCAGGTCTCTTTGCTCCATTTAAAATGCAGCCCATAAGCACGCCATGTTTCATATTTCTTCCACTTCCCTCTTCTAGTAGTGGGGAGGAGATGTAAATATGCCATGTTGTTGTTTGTCCTCCACGGAGCAGGAATCTTTCCCGAGGTGGCTCCAGTTATCCAAGGAGACCGCAGAATACTGATGAATTCTGCAAAGCCGCAAAGCCTCCTCTCAGTACCCACGCCCATGCTGAAGGCCTTCAGTATCACCTGCCAATCTCTGCAATCACCGCTGGAATTAAGGGTCACCCCTGAAAGTTGGCTCCGCCCACCTGCTGCAGCACATAGCAACAGACTCAGGGACAAGGGTTGAAAAAAGGGGGAACGTGACATTTGCAGTATCAGCTTACATTTTCCACTCACATCCCCCTCCTCACCCTTTCCAGCAGTTTCTGGAACACACCTCCAAGAGCACCCACTGACCCTTGTCTCTGGGAAACACTCCGCACTCTGTAGAGGCCCAGACCAAGAAGAACAAACAAGAGAGAAATCCCACGGAAAACACATTGGGATGTTCCATCTGTTTCACTCGCAATGCCAACACAGCCAGACGGAACACGCAGAGAGGCGGAGAAGCTGCACGCTCACAAATGTGTGACCTGCCGCCTGCTATGAGGATGGCCATGAGTGCTCCCTCCACTGACCCCCTGGGTTGGAGCACAGTGCACATTCTCAGTGTACACAGGTCATGTTATCTACCCGTTTACCTCTCCTTCTGGCCTGCTTACTGCACCACATCTATTCTGTTTGTGTATCAACAGAGCCACCCTAGTGGTGAGTAGGGTGACAGAGGACTGGACAGGAAGCGGGCGGACTGCGAAAAACATGCAGGGGCCAATTATCCTAAGGGGTGGTCAGGAAGAACAGGGAGATCAACTCGTGCTCCTGCAAAACTGTCAGCCTCTGCAGCAGATGGGACAAAATAAGTGGCTTGTGGTGGGTTTCCTCTGCATGTGGCTTGTGTGCAGTGACAAGCTGGACCCACCCTCCGCTCCCGGCCCCCACGCGGGACACAGCTAAGTGACAGTGATTAGGGTATAGAGACTGATTATAGGCAGCATCAGGAACAGATTGCACAGCACACCAACACACCACCAATTCCTGCAATACCAACATCTTGCCGACACACAGTAGCCCACCAAAGACCACCAGTTGGCACTACAATACACTTGGCCAGCATGTCAGCCAAACACGCACACGCACACACACACGCACACACACAGGGCAGCATACAAAAACACACTCCAGGCAAGCAACATCAACTAAACACATCACCACTCAGTATAACAACACACACCAAACCAATACTGCCAAACACTACTGCCAAACACACAACACACACTAGGGCAACACACATCAACACGACATACATAACCACTCGGTACAATAATTCTGCGACCAGCCAAACAAGGCAGAAACAGTAAGGTAAATAAAATGTCAAGATCTAATAACAGCAAGCATTTAAGCCAAATTATTCAGTTCTACTTCCTCCTAGCAGTTTTGCTACCCCAGGAAAAAAAAAATCATTTCATTTTAAACCTTAACACCATTGAAATATATGCAGTCAACCTATAATACCTCTTCAAAATTTTTGCAAACCTACATGGCAGTGATCCATACACTAACAAACTAATGTAACAAGTCAAACTAAAAATTTTGTCAGTGAAAATTTTACAAATATGCTGTTTTTTTTAAACTTTGTTATAGTGTATTTCGCAATATCTTCAGGTCACACAGTGTGTATAATTACTATTAATAACTGGTGAGTTTGATACACATTCTGTTGTTAGGTTGGGCATTACAGCAACACTCCAAAGTAACAGCAAGATTTTATGCAAATCATTTGTAATTTTACCTCTGCAGGGAAAGTAGCAACAAAAATACAGTTGGACACTTCTATCACAAAGTGCAATAAAACTGCAATGATGCATGAAGGTTAGATTTCTCTGGATATACTAGGCAGTTCTCTAATTATGGTGGCTGGCAGACTTGGTGTTTCTATCTGCTTTTACCTTCCACTGATAAGGGGTGGGAGAGAGAATCAGTGCCACAGTACTTTCAAACCAGCTTTGCATATCTGTGGGAGTGAAACCAATCAGGTGTGGAACGTGCATCGGTTGAACAACCAGTTCATCAGTTCACTGTGCAGTCAGGCTAAAACTTCCAGTAGTGCCAAGCAGTGGGGCTGTCATGCACACTCCAGGTAGGAAACACCATCCCCCACAACTGAGTCACATGCTCACAAGTCTTCCCCTATTAACACCAACAGCAGAAGCAACAGCAAAGCAGCTGTTCAGCTGGTCAGCAGTAGGCACCTGGATCCATGACAATGACAGAAACCCCAATCCCCCAAAATGCACCATGATGAGCCAAAATGTCATCCTGCTGAGTTATATCAAAGACCCAATACAGCCCATCATGCAAAAATGTGGAATTGATGTTCTGTAAGAATCTTACAGCAAAATGACTGGCATAAAAACAGAAACTAACATCAACATCACACGGCTGTGAATGGGGTTTTCTTCAAAAGATAAAACTTAACAGTGAATACTTTTAGCCCCCCCTTGCCCAACACTAGAGCTTCTATCCCAAGGGATTCTGTGAAGCATCATTATCATCTTCATTTTATTGTGTTGTTGCAAATGTCAGGGCAAAGCTACTCAATTCCCATCCAGAATCACGCAAGACTGTGGACCCTGCGACGTTCAGCAAATGATGAAGGGTGGCATAGTGCCACAGCGGGTTGGGCTGGTGCCTCAGCACCTGTGCTGTGTAATCAATCATGGGTTTAAACCTTCCTGAGTGTGGAATTTGCATATGTTGCCTTTGTTTGTGTGGGTTTCCTCCTACAGTGCAAAAAAAACATGTTCAAGGGGGATTGGGAGACTCTAAACTGTCCACAGTGTGTGCATATGTAATGGTTGCATGGAGCTTCGTCAAGTGCATTTAGCTATGTATGTCACCTTGAATAAAAGGTTTCAGCTAGATACTAATTAATAATCATTGTATTTTATTTTGGAGAAAAGAGTGCACTAAATGAATTAATGTAAATGTAACGGCGCTGATCTACAAGTCAATGTACAAAGAAAGAAAAAGAGGTTTATGACCAAAGAACAGAGTTTCCAGTATCCTGGCACCCCCCCCTTTTAAATAAATGTGCAATTTTCCTGGGTAAATTAGTCAAAGCTCCCTACCCCTTTTACCGTGTTGGGTAATCAAGCAGGTAACTCACTGCACGCTCCCTGCTCCTCATCCCAGCTGTGCAGTGTGGGACAACAAAGGAGGCACACAATGTTACCTGACACTAGCAGACTTTCACGTGTCAACCAGGGTCTGGGATAACTGCAGACACGCAACATACCTGCACCTCAACCCACAGATTCACCTCCAATGCTTTACTGTGACCCAAAGACTAGGGGTTCAACCTCCATGCAAATTTCCAGGCTCTGCAAAGAGCTGAGTTATTTACCTCTTCTTCGACATGTTCAGAGACAATGGCAATCCACTCTAAACATCCACTCAGTTCCATCTGGAGCCAGCTTCCACCTTAACGTGTTCCCCACCTTGGCTGCGTGGGAGCCTGCAGTTCCATATCTGCCTCATCTCTGGCTGGACTGTGTTGTTGTTGTGGTTGGCGTTTTAGTCTCGGATCAGGCACAGCAAACAGGAACGGGAGCTGAAGCTCTCACTAGTCAGCGCAGAAGTGTAAAAATGAGCAACAGGAAAGAAAAGCATCAATTCTTGTCTGTCTTCATTTTTAATCTACCTCCTCCTGACCATTTTTTCCAGATTTCTTTTTCCACCCTTCTCCTTCGTCTCCACCTCTAGTGGAACTATGAAGCTGAGTTGCTATGGAGATGTGAGAGGCTGTGCTGCAATTGGCCAGCAAGGCAGGCAAGCATGATGAAGCACTGCCAGGGACAGCCCACATGTAAATCAGCACGCTCGCTCTCTCTTTCCCCTATGCTTTGTTGCCAGCTGCATCGGCCTCATTTGAGAGCACAGCTGGGGCAGAACAGCGGAGCGGCACGCATAAGCACCCCTCAACTATCCATCTCAACAACTGCAGGACCTGATGGGCTGCAAACGTCCTCAAAATGGCACACACCACCACTGGATGTGTCCACAACAGCAGGAACAGGTCATGTCAGCCAAAGATCAGCCTACTGCACAAGGCCAACATACATCACTGCACAAAGAACAGGAATACATTTCCAACTATGTACCTACAAAATACAAATTTTGCATGTTATTATATGTAGTTACATAAAACTACACCAAGTAGTCGAAGGTGCATTTTTAAAAACTGGTTGTGAATTCTGCCTATAGGGGAAGTTGCAAAACAATTACCGAAAACCATGTGGTTAGAGCCTTAAGTTGTAAATGCTATGAACATCATACAAATTGTCCACGGTTTTCTGCCCATGGTGTCAACATACACTTATGACTGTAGTGCTCCAGTGAGTTTTTGGTCTATTGAGTTTAACGCACTGTAAGCCTGCATTAAGCTGTGACTGTAGGCACCCTCAAGCCTGCAGCACTCGGCAGCAGTGAACGCCTGAATGGAAATCTGACTGCTGGACGTGACAATACAGTCCACTCGCCTGCTCTTCACACTGTGTAGTGGCAGAAGCAGGCAAATGATCTGCTTTAATGCATTTTCTGACATCACTATCAGCAGAGCTGCCAACCTACATTGAAACAAGGCAATAATAATAGTAATAATAATAATAATAATAATAATAATAATAATAATAATAATAATAATAAAGAGGAACAACTAACTGAAATGCAAAACAGCAGGGCACAGTCAACAAACTCACACCGGACATGTACGTGCAACTTAAAAGCACAGATGGTATGCATGGGTAAACAATTCTACATTGCTTAGCATACAATATACTGCAAGCTGCCTTAAAGGCATCGGACAAATAAAGATACTGTTTGTGATGTCAAAACTAATAGGGAATGCAATCCATCCTATTCTCTGAAGACCGTGAATCTCTCTTCTGAAACTATTATGCTATTTTATACTATACTAATTTAGCAGTTTTCTCCAAATATTATATTAAGTATGAATGCACACTCATTTTCAACAATTTAAACTGCACATAAAAAATACAACTCAGCACCATTTTCACGCAAATAGCGAGAATGGCTCATACTTCTACACCTAGTTACACGGTACCACACCCAGTGTTACAGATAATCCTTGTCTTCAGATGAAACATGAAACCTGGAGGTACACCAGAGATTAAATATATATCCACAAAATCCCCTAGAACCCAGAACAGACAGCAATGGTAGTTCATATCCCAGTTAATACACTGCTTGTGTTTCAATCATATAAAACAGCAGCGATCAAGACCGGGAAACTGTTGCCATATTGAAACAACACATTTTGACACTAACCTTATTCAATAAAACAGTAATGCACTGAAAAGTAAGAGCAAGTGGTATCTGCACCTCGAGTTTTTAATCAAAATCTCATTAGAACACATCTTTATCGTAAACTGATATTACTTTCCAGCAGGATTCTTAAGGATTACCACTTGTCCCAGAGAACATTTCTATGAGGGTATTACACGCCTCAGCATCTTATATATGTGACAGCTGACATGAATGACAGTTCTATTAAAGTGCCATTGTGGCAGCTTGTCCGTGCAAAGGATTTCCAGTCAAATCCCAGCCCACAGGCGCTCTACACAGGTCCCTGAATACAAATGTGAAATCCACAACACAATGCACATAACCACAACATCAGACACCTTCCAGACAGCAACAGTGGCACAAGAGGAGGGGTTCACATTAATTAGCTCCTGCACAGAGCAAGAGTGTTTTCCTTCCATTCTGAATTGATGCTGCTCTACTACAATCCCAAAACTCCAGCAGTAAGTAATCTCAAACACCAACCCATGTGAACATCAACATGTACACTGTTCACTGCTGCTTAGCCAACACTCTTACAGACCGTAACTTATACTTTTACATAGTGTCTGAAGTGAGCGAAAAAGTGGCGGTTTTCCCATTTTTGGCATGTTGATGTGTGTATCGGTCAGTATCAAACTATTAAAAGATAAAGTATTAAATTTTGATTTTGTTGATTGAATAAAAGATACTAGGAGGTATTACTGATGTTCACTATATACTTCTTTAACAAAGGAGACAGTAATTTTGACCAAATGGTAGGAAGGCAGCAAGCAAGACAACTTACAGCATAAATAATGATAAAACATAGCCATGAGGGCAATTATGAATAATTATTATGACTATTATTATCACCACGTATGACAAGAATATTTTGTTGGGAGAGCAACACAGCTGGAGAATCTGGTTGACAAAAACATGAAAGAGTCCCAGGAGCTTATGAGAAATGCTGGTACACAAGTAAAGGTCCCAGTACTCCAAGGAGAAAAACATTTAAGTGCACATACTGCATATGTCAAGTACCACCCAACTTCATGCACTGCTTTAATACATTTGTACAGCTGGGGATCCACCTAAGCATCTACAAGAGTTGAACAGTAGGTCTTTGAATGCCAGCTTTTAGACCACAAGGCTGTGTCCTTAAACGTAATGCAACCCAATACCCATGTGTATGTAACATGGGTACTCTCTTGTTACAGTTTCCTATCACAGGGCAACTCACGCGTTGTCCTGATACATTTTAGCTCACAAAATTCACCAGTGCAAGAGACTGATCCCACTACACAAAGTTTTTAGGTTACTTGGTTACCTTATGCTGTTCATTGTGTGTTGTACTTGACAGCCAGCTTGCGTTAATGGAACCACTGACTGTTCTATTTCTAATCTACAACATCAGGTGACACTGTGGCAAGAGAATTGTTTGCCAAACGCTGCACATACTGCAACAACAGATATAGCGTACTTACAATCCGTTGAAAAGATCATGTCCTCCAGAACATCGGAGTCCAGCATCTGGGGAGGAATAAATAACATTAATCCATGCAGTTCAGGACTCTAATTACAGAGTGTGCATGTTAGTCACAAACAGACCAGCTGTTAACAAAAGGCACCAAGCAAAGACTTGCTGTACTCGAGCTATGTTCTAATTACCGCTTAACTGTTGGAAGTAAATCCCCAAATCCTGAAAAACAATAAAAGAAAATAGAGTATATGTTCTTGTTTTATTCTTCCCTTTCCAAAGCAGTTTCTGCTACATAAAAGCACTTTGTAGACGATCATCAAGACTAAGACCGTTCTGCCTGCTGTATACTGAAGGTTTCAGCTACACATCCGTAACAGAAAAAGACACGTTGTGCTTAACAATAAGCTATAAATATAGTAAACTGAAACAAGCACTGACTTGTGGCTGTATCCTTACAGCACAGAGGACAGTTCTCAAGTGCTGAAAGATCCTGTCAGTGTGGAGCCCAAAGTGGGATATCACAAGATTTCCCCACCATCAGCAAGTCTCCTTACTGACCCTCTGCAAGACTAGTGTGAAACTCTTCAGTGCGACTGAATCAACATTGCGTCCGCCAAACAGTAACTGTCACTTCTGTTTCCTTCCACTGCTACTAAAAATGTCTCAAAAGCATGGACAGACACCTTTCAGTCAAACTGCAACCTGACAAACAACAATAACAATTAAGGATGATGCACAATCTTTATTTTACTCAATTCAAAACCGCTAACAGCCATTTATATTTCAGCATTTACTGATTTTGCACGTCTCTACATCAATGTAGAACTCACAGCAAACAAAAATGAATTTTACAGCAGATGAAGAGGTTTAGGTGCAGATGTTTTTGTTGAAGCACAGTCAGATTGTCTAATACCCCACAGCATTTCACAAGCAGCTGTAGGCACAGCGGTATCTGATATGAAATAGCAAAAAAAATGAAACACGATGCAAATTTAGAGAACTGCTTAGGAGATCAGGAATGGGTTGGAAAAAGATGCGTTCTGAAACGTGTCTTGATTGTTGAAAGAGTCTCAGCAGTTCTGAATGATGGGGGGAGCTCATTCCACCACATTAGAGTCAAAACCAAGGAGCTAAACACTTGACTCTGTGTGACCACCAAGTGGCTAGAGATAGAGGAGTTTTGCTGTCTTGCTGGGGTGTAGGGAGCTCCTGCAGATATCAGCGTGCACATCCTTTGGTTTCTCTTAATAATAACTGTTCCTTGACCAAAACGGCATCTACCAAGTCCAACAACTCTGCTGAAAAAAGTGAAAGTCAGATGCATGAATCTCTGCAATGGTCTGCCCATAAACAAAAATAAAAAAAACAAACAAAACATGAGTTATGAAAAAAACTAACCTTCAACACACTGGTGACAAGCAAAAGAGAAACACAGCGAGATGAAGAGCTGGAAAGAGTAAAACAAAGCAGCGCAGGAGACAGGAGGGGGAGAGAGGGGGTTTTACATCCACTAATTACTTCATGTTCTATTTAATTGCTTTGCTCCTACATTTTTACAGATGTATGTATTTGTGTCCACTGGCAAGTTGTCATGCAAATAAAAAATTTCTTTTTTTTTTATTTCAATTTAAAGAGAGGAGGGTGAGCAACAGAGATGGAAAGAGAGTGAGTGGTGAGGGATGGAGGGAGAGAGAGAGAGAGAGAGAGAGAGAGAGAGAGAGAGAGAGAGGGCAGTTTATTTATAGAGTGAGCGACTGCGTGTCTTTCCACTTGTTCATTTTTAAATTACAGTGATAAATCAGCCACTGGGGGATTTGGACTCAGAGTGCCACCACTCAAGGCTATTAAAAAGCTCATTCGGGGACTCGAGCAGAGGTGGAGGGGACAAATGCAGTCCACCACAACGGCATCAGCTGTCCACAGTTGGATGAATTCTGCTAGGTAGCAAGCAGTTAAGGAACTGTGACCAAATGATGGCTGGTTCATGTCCCACAAGGCACAATTAATAAAGGTGACCATTGAAGCAAGATGCAGACTTGAGCTCTAGGTTGTTGTTCTCAGCGCAAGGGATGATTGCTTAACTCCCTACTGGGGCAGCGGTAGGTGGCTCACTCAGGAACTGAAACTGCACGGAAAAAAATTCTAACAAACTTAATACAACTAAGCTAATTCATCCTTAAACTACTGTTGCACACTAAATCATACTGTGGGTACTGCATAGGGCCGCAGTGTGATTTGGTCGACTTCCATCCCAACACAGCCAGATTTACTTTAAATGGACCTGTCCTTGTTATATAACCACAGCAGGTTAACTGCTACTGAAATTACTCACAATTGTGCTTACTGGAATTTCTCCTTGGTTGTGTAGTCCACTGGTTGAGTAGTGTGAGCAGAGGCAACAGGTGGCGTAAGTTATTAAAACTGCCACCTTTGGACCCAGATTCAAATCCTACCTCCTGCTGTAATACCCTTGACCAATGAATGCACTTATCATGGATTGTTTAAGTAAAAATTACCCAGCTGTGTAAATGGATACATCTTTTTTAGTTGTTTTGGAGGAAAATGTCAGCTAAATGAAAAAAGTAAACCTTACCAGTAAAAGTTTATTAATGTGACTGATGCTTTTCTCCAAAGCAAATTACAATATTAAGCTGCTCACAATTATTTTAATGTAATAATTTAATTGTAACTGTAATCATTTCTTATGCATTCATGTTTAATTTTAAATAATGTTCAGTTTGGTTTCCACTTCTTCCTCCTCACAGCATAACAAGCTCCTGGATGAGGCCCAAAAGATGAAGGTGTTCACTCCCACCATAAAGTAAAGATTACAGGAAGCAAGTTGCGACAACTCAGGAAGGAACTAAACCCTGTCTGGGTACAGGGTGGATCCCAATGTGATGGGAAAGTCTGTAACATCAGAACATAGGGAGCACTAATCTTGTGCAGAGGGTCAAAATGGTGTTGAGTGTTAACATGCCACGCTGAGTGCTGCTTCCACATGGCCCTACGTGGCCCACATTGTGTTATGATGAAGGCTAGGTGGAGAAACGCATGTGTGGGTCTGCAGCACTCCTGACCAATTACTAATAAACCACTGCTGATGATGTTCTCACAGACCTCATGTAGCCATATGTTGTACTGGGAAAGAAGACTAAAACTTATAAAATGTTCTGCTCTTTGTGGAGCCTAAAAAACTGAATCTCAATTCAGCTATATTTCTCTCCAGCAATCAATCCTAGCAGTCAGATTCACACAAACTTAAAACTGAACTGTCACTGTGCCCTCATGGACAGACTAGTCAAGGACCAGTTACTAAAGTTCTGGACGACGATGGTAGACCCTTCTTCTCATCCACTCTGCCTGTTAAAAGTCGTATGTCAATCATAAGAAACATTTGTGTGCTTTGACAGCCCTGCTGAGGCAGGCAAACACACATGAACAAAATGAAAGTTAGAAGACGGAATAACGGAAGACAAAAAAAGTGATTAATTTAAAAAAAAAAAAAAAAAAAAAAAAAAGCATTTCAAAATCCCATGTATTAAAGAGATGCTTCCCATTATTCCAGAGGTTTGGGATTACAGATGTTCATGCTGTGGTTAACCACCTGTCTAGTAAGGTCAGAACAACCAGCAGTTAGAGGGAGCTTCCAGCACAAAGCTGACCTCGCTCCACAGATGCAAGAAATTCCATCCAGAGGTGGTGGAGATGCAAGGGTCAGGAGGAATTCTTCAATACTGCAACAAATACAACTGAGACCCCAGTTAACTGCATTTTCCATGCTTTTTTCATCAAATAATTACACAAGAGTAGAGTTCACAGCAGTGGAACCTGTCAGAAGTACATCTAAAGGAGATGGGCTCAAAGGTCATTTCTTATACAGCACAACACAACATTGACGATAGCTCGCATTCTTGGAACACCTCGCAAAACCAGGTGTATCCATAGGGATATACACTGTTGGCCATGTAGTGTTCAGCTGATATTGGTCATTTTAAGCCATCTTACAAAGTTGAATACACATCAGTAAACTCCCTGCAATCATTCAAATCATTCAACAGTTTGTACAGCAGAGCAGTATAACACACACAAAGGGCAAAGCTAAAAACCCCAATCAACCTGAAACAGTGTTCTTCCTCCAGAGCAAGCAGAGGTAACCCACGTGAAGACAAAGATAAGCAAGTTCCACACAGACTGAGCAGGGATTGAACCCACATCCAGGAGATGTGAGGTAGCCATGCTATCCACTGCAACGCCAATTGCGTTTTGTGTAAGTAACTGTGGGTCTTTAATCTCAGCTAAATAGGTGTCCAGTGCAGTTGTGACATTCTGGACTTGAGATTTTTCATTAAAAAAAAAAAAAAAAAAAAAAGAAATTAAAAACAGTAAAAATTTTACATTTAAAAAGTAACCTTTTGAGGCTTAGTAATGATTTTTAAAAAAAATAATTTTAGAAAATTACATTTACAATGTATCATTTACATACATTTAGAACAATATTTCCCCTATAAATCATGTACACTGTGATGGAAAAAAAAAAAGAGCTTTTCAACTACAGACATCCAAAAACCAGTGTTCTCTCAGAATATTTTCCTTTCAGGCAGCTAAGTTGGACAAATTTATATTTTGTTTAAAGCATTTCACATTTATATTTAGTTATGTAGCTGATGCTTTTCTCTAAAACAACTGAGTATTAAGTTACTTCCAATTATACTGTGTTTGTGTACATTTTATTTGTTAAATAGGATTTTCATCAGAATGTGCCAAAGATGCAAACAGATCAAGCTGTTCTCTATCAGAAGAATGTGCTTAATTCTCACAAATTTTGCTTTCTTTACTCAGTGCTTAATATATTCCATTGGCATATGACTGCAACCTTGCAACTATATTTGGCTGGGATATCCAAATTTTCCATGCAAATTTTTTTTCAGCAGATGATTATAGCAGGTGGAACACTGGAGGGGCTGCGTCTGGCAAGAAGTACCAGGTGGGAAGCAGTCAGAAAGGCAAGGAGGTGGAGAGTGTCCCATGGTCAAGACAAGGTCAGAATAGCACAAACTGAGGGTTCATAGCAAGATTAATACAGCATATAATTGGCTATCTCTCATTTGACCCATCTATGTGTGCGTCACTGACAAAGAGACTATAAAAAGAACCTTGGACTAGTCTAGTTCTCTTTAGACTTTCTGCACGTGTGTCCCTACAGCTTACAGACTGTCAGTGAGCTGTCCATGGGGGACTTCTCTCAGGGTCACAGAGCAGCCTGCGCTCACTCTTCCATAGAAGGGCATCTCCCAACTTCTCTGTCTGCAGCTCAGTCTGCTGTAGTCTGATAGCATTCTGATTATTCCCCAGACTGTGATGCCTTGGGAACAGCCACCCATGGCCCTGGTGGCACAGAGATACCCGCAGAAAGCTATGCACACAGCTTTTGGTGTCAGGACACATCTTTGCCTGGTTTTACAAGAGACCCGCTAGCTGAGAAGCAATGTGATGTGTAAGTCTCAGTCCTTGCAATCAACAGTTTCACGACAGACTCTGAGAACACTTTTTGATTCAGTCCAGGTCATTTTTTTTTGTTTTGTTTTTTTTTTTTTTTAAAAAGCAGATGCCAGTCATATGGTACCAGCCAGGAAAAATTGAAACCCATGCAGGGGTTGCCGTGGCAACAAGGGAACGTTCATGAGGGTGCTCTCTCCAGCCAAGTAAATCAGGGAGTGCAATACCCAGCTCTTGGTCCACCAGAGCGCTGTAATGAGTTTCAACAGACCTCAGATCTCTTACCTTCATGTAAAGCTGCAATCTCTCTAGCAAGCGATATCATTCAACTTTTAACACTCTTGACACCTCAGTACTATACAGCAGAATCTTTATCCATCATTCTCTCATTGGACAGCACTCCCTGAACTTCATCTCACTGTAGACAGCAGGGATAAAAGAAAAGAAAACTTCTTTACTGCACAACAGACCAAAACAATTGAAAAAAACAGATGGATAACCTCTGCGCTACACAGGTAATCTGAATGGATGGCATAAGAAAGAAAACGTTCAATGGGATGGTTTCAGTTCTGACTGAATGGGCACAGACATCACTGTGGATGTTCATGAAATGCCCACTGACAGGTCCAGCACTTTAAAATCTCACCATCTTCATTTTTAACCACACCAGCTTTGTGCAGTCACCAGGCTGGACGTGGCATGTCAAAATGACAAAGGACATCCAATCTACACTACTCACAAAAACTTCCATATAAAGTTAAGAAACTATTGTTTTATCAGAGGATGTAAAAGGACCTAAACTAAACACACAGAACAGCAGTTTCCATGTCGCACTTCTAGGCTTCAAGGGGTGAAACTGTTCTGTTTGCCATCCTATCCTCTTCTTCAGAAGAACACAAAGCCCTCCAATGGGGTTATTATGGTATCAACATTACACTGTGCACAACAGGAATGAACTAATGGCACTCACACTTGCGTCATTAAATAAAACAATCTACTTTTCCTGTCCTATTTTTACTGTGCACAGCCAGAGGGGAGTTGGACATTGATGTCTGGAGAGTCCCCTTGTCCCAGAGGATCAGTGAACTGCCAACCAATGCAGACCATCAATGAATTCTTGCAAACCACATATTTAATGGTCACGTTTTGCAGCCTCAGTCAGCTCTAGAAGTACAGGTTGGTTGCAGCCCCTGCGTGCCCAGCCCTATCTGGACCAGCTCCTGAGTGCAGGGTCTGGAAATACAACAGCCGCCTCGTTTTTCCCTGGGCCATTTGTAAGGAAGATGAGGCATCTGTGAAGAACAACTGGCCATTTGTTGATCGCATTCATTAGCAGTGGAACTCTTTCCATCACACAGAGGAACTGCAGCCTTAACACAGCCAGTCCAAGAAGGCAAAACCTCAGATGGGTCTTGTCTTGGCCCTCCACAGGCTAACAAAGGGACAGCTGGTAAATAAGAACAACAGACATTGGACTCTGCAAGCCAATACAGAGCTTCTTCAAAGAGAATGCCACTAACTCTGAAGCTCAACTGTCTTCATGTGGAAGTCACGCAGGCCACTGTGTCTTCATTTCCAGCTTTGTCCTCCAACTCTTGCAAACCTCCCCTTTTTTCCAAGCTCTAGCCTATATCATTCATGTTCATAAAGATCCCAGCAAAAATAAAATATTTGCAAATGGGTCACTGTTACGCTATAGATCAGGGGTGTCTGACCTTTACTATTCAAGGGCCATAATTATTATTATGATCTGGTCCAAGAGTGATATACAACAATCATTTACATAATCTAAATTTAGAAAGACTAAAATTGAAAATGTACTTTTATTTTGTTAAATTTTATTAAGGTATGGCATGAGTTCATCTGTGTGTTTAACTTAAACTGTATTATCATGTGATTCAACGCATTTTGTAGCATTTTATGTTGTTAAGTGCCACAGAGCCAATGATGACTAAAGGTAACCCTACGGATAGTTGTCCTGAACTATGTTTGGTCTTTAGTCAGACAGATAATTGTTTATAAAGTGATATCCACAGCTGTTGTTACGGTTTCAATCCATCACTTCGCCAGTCTTCCTTTGTTGCATTAACCTAAGTCTTTTTTTAATGATCACCATGACATGTCCCAAGTAGTACAGCTAAGCCTTGTCATTTGTGCCTCCATGGAGAAGGGTTTTCCCTGACATTTCCAAACTTATTAAGTAGCACATATAAATAATTTTTACAAATTTTGTGAGCCACATGCTGGCCACCCCTGCTATAAAAGCAGTAAACCTTTAAAAAAGAGCAATTATAAAATAATAAGTCTTTAAATAATATCTTCATTCAGTTATAATTTAAAACAGAAGAAAATGGAAAACATAAAATATGACATCTAGACTTTCTTGAAGACACTTTTTTTTTATACACATAGGTATACGCTTGCCACTACAATCATAAGCAATTCAGAAGATTTGCAGATTCAAACAAAAAAAGGAATGTAATTATTTTTTACAAGAACAAATATGTACAGAAATGCAAGCATGAAGAGTTAAACATAACTTACTCACTTCAAGAGAGTACGAAGCGGCTGAACTGTGTACGTGTATGCGCAGGACTGCTGACAGAACAGCAGTTGATAAGCACCAAGACTAGCAACAGCATGGAAAATGACACCCAGAAGCTTCCATGAAGGTCTGACACAACTAGGCCCATCAGCTAAGTAGCATTACACCCTAAATTAAATGGAAGCAGCATGTGGCTTTTCAGGAGGTCACAAGACGGTCCAGTTTCTAGGCAGCATCTAAATGGAAACTCAGTACAAGTGGCACATGACTGGTCATATGCACCTGTTGGAAGAGAGGATATCTTGGGGAACATTACCAAGAGCAGCTAACACTCAAAGGAAAAAGAATAGCAAATAAAAACTCAGACTAAAGTCTCTATTTTTAGCTGTGGAAGAACCAGACATCTGCAGCCTCTGGAAAGAATGAAAAGGGCACAAAAGTGACAAAAAGCAGCTCCCTTGCCTTATTTCACAGAATTCAGTGAGTCACAGCCAGTCTCACGCGCTCATACAAGCAGGCGCATGCGCACACACACACCCCCCACCACACCCTACTTCACATATAGCTAAATACATGTAGTGTATGTATACATGCATGCACTTGTATAAACACACACTCAAATATATGAAGACAATTGGTCACACAAGATGGCACTGGCACACACAAAGAGGGTTACACATATGCCTAAATACACAACTACAGCTATAGTACAAAACCCACTAGATACCACTATGTAGGAACACCGATATAGACACACACTTATCCAGATGGCACCGGAATACACACAAATACACAAGCACAGAGATGGTGTCCAAAGCACCAATGTACGCACTAGACATGCCTTGCAGAGCCAGAAAACCAGCATCACTAGACCTTACAGACTCCAGCTCTAGACCAACTGGTTTGCATGTTTTCTTCTTAGTGTTTATCTGGGATTGACTCCTTCGCTTTTTCTCCTCGACCATGTTGATACACGTGAGATAGAGGTCCACGTGTCCTATCAAGCAGTACTGTGATAGGACACATATTGCTGGCCCTTTAGGAACAGCTAGTGACAGTTTAAGAGCACAAAGACTCAGCTCTTACTGTGAAACTTCACAGCACTTAATACAGCTACCTTCTTTGGTCATGCCCAGTGCTACACGATCTTCCAGGAAATAAACTATGAAAGTCTTAAATAATGATGCATTGCGTTGCACTGTTAGACAAACCAGTAGCCAATCAGTACATGAGTCAGTATGGAGTCTGATAAATTTAGGACTGTTTCGTAACATTTAGGACCACCAGCAAAAGGTATCACATAAACCTGAGAAACACATGTGCACTGGTATTCAGTGAAAAGGATAAAACTGATGCACAGCATGAAGTTTGATAACAAAAGACCTTTAAGTCATTCTCAGACAAGTGGAGAAGAAACGATAAAGAAGGGCAGGAGCCATTTAAGCAGGTGAGTGAGGTGTGACATTTGCACAACGGAGTCTGGAACAGTAGGAAAAATCACTGAAACTCGCAAGTGCCCCCCAGGGTCCTAGAGGATGAGCAGTGAGACTCAGACAAGTGCTATTACTGGGTTCTCTGGAGCCTCTGAACTGAACCAGCTTCTCACTTCCACTTCCAAAGCCTGCTTCCACCAGCCAGTGAAAGCCTTGACAAAATTCTTCTGAACACCATATTCAACAGCCTGTGTTCCTACTGCTGGAAATGAGGCCAGCATTGATGTCACAATGCTCCATTCAGAAAAGGTGGCATTTAAGAGAAACAGTGCAGTACCAGGGCCAAAGATGTGATGTTCCACCATGTTCTGCCAGAGTCTTTTGGGAGCTGGCACTTGAGCGATGCTGGAGAACAATGTCAGGCCAGTGGAAGGACTCTCCTCATACAACACCATCAATTATTCAAATGTCTGTTCAGAATACACAAAGTAGTGGGAACAGACACCAATATGCGGCTGGAGTACATCAGAGCTGTAAAACAAAGATTTTTCCACAGTTATTGCCTCCTCTTACAGCCAGCTGTCTGAGCTATGATACAGAGTCTAGTTGAGAAAGTGAAGCAGAAGCTGGTTTCTCATCAACAAATATGCACTTCAGAGAAAACTCCTATGCTGACATTCAGACAGCCACTGTCACACAGCCCAATCATGATTTTTTGATATTAGCAACACAAACCAAATTTGTTCACTGCTGTGAAAAAGATGCATTAAAAAAAAAAAAAAAAAAAACACAAAAATCAGATCTGATCACTCACATGTCCATTTCAGTTCTGATGTGATTCCACTTCTCAAAATTCAACTTTTATGCAAACTCAGATTGGACTTTTAAAGCTCAAATGGCTTCTTTTTGTGTTACTCTGGATGGGACATATATGATTCACAATAAACTAAGTGCCATTGTTATTTCAAAAGTAATAAACAGAATGAAGAAAAGGGGACTGAGAATACAGTATAGAGAGGCTGCAATGAGACGACCCATATAGTTTCATTTGCCATCCTGAGAGCAAGACTAGATGGATTTCAGACAAACAACAATATCTGCTAAAATATTTCAAAAGGATCACAAGCTTACTAAATCTTAAAACTGTGAAATGGTTTAAATTTGCCTCTCACGAAAGCAAACTTCACAAGTTAATGCACATTTGTGTTAATGACTGTTTTAGAATGATGCTATGACACTACTATCAAATAAACTATATAAGCAACCTTCAAGTAGTAATTATTAAACATTATTCCCGCATCTGTTAACACAATCACAATATTATCTTAAATGGCATATACATAGGAGACCCTGATACAAAATTATACATTAACTTAAGGGTCGATGGCGCTATAATATGCTAAACAAAATTGTCAGGAAGTGGAAATACAAAAGCATGACGCTTCATGTTTAGTTTAGTAATGCTGTCAACACAGTATGCTGCTCTAACTCAATCGCTTGTTACTACATGTGAAACTTGCGAACACATGCATTTCTTCTGGTGAATTCTGACTGTGGATTTATCATTTGTTGATTCATTAAGCCTTACTAAATGACAAAGTCCATAACCTGTCACTGCTAAACCAAATAACTGCTAGGCTACCATTCCAAGATAAACCCTACCATCAGAATAATCTCAATTTAACACAAATCTGACTAATAAAGTGACTGGAAACTTTTTGAGTTACTGTAGCCTTGCATTTGCCAGCCACTGAAGTGTCATCTAGTAAAGGAGGTGTGTCAGCATAAAAGTACAGTGTTGGTGAAGTGACAACCAGATAATGCAGCAAAGCAGTGTTCAGGACACTACATATAGTGAAAGTGCACTGGATCCCCTGAAAGGACTCACCCATTTGGGTGCAATTCAGCTGCCCAGCCCATTCAATAAAGGTTATGTTTTTCATTACTGGCAGCGAAGATGACACCGTGGCTGTAATTCACAAGAGAACTGAAGCCTATCCCCCGACGTGCGATGGGGAAGTGGTGGCTCCTGCAAAGGTCAAATGTCTCAACAGCCGGAACCAGTTTTATTCTCAAAAAACCCACACTTTTTGCAGCAGAATTTTATATTTTTTAAATTTTAAAAAATGCAACTTAAAGGTTCCTATCCAATAAAATGGATTTCTATCAAATCATATTTCTACACAAAATTTTTGGCATCACATAGCGTTTAAGTAAGACAAAGCTGCAGACTTGAATAAGAAATGGTCCATCAAAAAGTAAATATTCCACTCAATACTAACTGGTGTGTGCAGAATAATTTAAAATACTGATTTATTTATCATTTATAGTACTGAATTTAACTGTCTTACACAGGGTCTACATGTCAGTTGCTTTTCATTACTCACACCGATTTTCTTTTTAGCTGCAAGATAAATTTCAGCATTTGCACTACCAGTCACTCTTCCACTACTACTATATATTTTATGTGAGGTCATCAACAAAATAGATACATGCATTTTCCCCCATGCTATGTATAATGAAGTCTATGCTCTGCTGTCTCAGAACCCCAGTTTGGCAAACATTTTAAAAAACATAACAGAGAACATTTTAGACATCAAACAGGAAGTGTGCGTTGTTTCTCAGCTGCTTGACTCCAACTTATTTCCTGAGCCCTAGATATCTGATCTAGAGGTAGACGACGACAGTGCAAAGACACAGCGAAGACACAGCAAAAAAACCCCACTTTTTGACAGTGGAAAAAACAGGCTGTGCCTCATCTTTTTTCTGCTTTCCTGTTTGTGATGTCAAAGCAAAGGTGTCGACAAGCTGAGATCTGCATTCTGTCGGACTGTCAAAACGGCACAACAGAGATTGCGCCCCTGGCCGAGCAATGCAGATGTGAAGATAAGCCAGTGCAGGGTCCCTTTGTCACTGGCTAGCGCTGCCAAGGGATGGAACAGAGCTGTGCACATGTCTTTGAATCAACCACTATGACTGTGAGGGTCAGAGGTGAGTCCAAGGAAAACTCCCCTCTCAGGTTACAGTCCCCCCCCCGCCAGGCAGAATTTCTTGCATGGAAGCCAGACAGACAACAGAGTGACACATGGAGCACGCCGCATAAGTATCTAGGGCACTGTGGGTCAGCTTGTCTCAAACCCGAAGAAGAGCAGGTGAGTGGTCCTCCCCGACATGAGACAACAAACGTCTTCCTGGTAGCCCAGCGAGCGCCGAGGCTTATAGACTATATGCTAATGCAAACATACAAATGTGCACTTTAAAGCCACATCACATGGCAGATGAGGAATATCCGTACATGGTTCAAGGTAAAATGAGTCATTAAGTTGTTTGCGTAAACCAGGGCCATAGGGTTCAGCCAAGTAAAAATGACATGTGACAAAGACCTGTCCATCTGTAGACACCCACATGGCTGCTTCAGCAAGGCAAAGAAGCATTCACACACCTTCACCTGCCACTCCAGGTGTTCACCAGGCCTAAAAACTCACATGACAGGGTGGTTAGGAGATGCACATTGCAGACAATGTGAGTCAGAAAATGTGTGCACAGCTGATTAAAACAAAGTATTCTTTGCATGGAAACATTTTCTCAAAAGCAAAGGCAGATTCATATAACAAGAATGTCAGAGACTATAAATATGTGAGACACAGGTTGTTGATAAGCGGCCAGTGTGGCTCCTTTGGAAGGCGAGAGTCATTATCCCCTGAATGCGCAGAATGAAAGTAGCTCTTGACAGAACCAACTCTCCCTGTAACCTGATAGGATCAGGGGACAATTATGAACCAGTTAAACATGACACGCTTGTGATTCGACATGTCCGTGCCAGATGCCACAAAATTTCAGTTAAGAATTTTAATGTGTGAAGCACAAACGTACCGATGGCGCTCCAATCAGAAAATCAGAAAAAAAGTCTTAATAGAAACCCATCTGTATTTAGTCGTTTGTGTGTGTGTGTTACTGCAAGAAGAAATGGAAAAATAAAACTGAGATCAACTGCATTCAATTCTTGTATACATTCACACTCATTAGCATGGAGATCACTGAACACAATAATTCCTCACTGAACTTAAAATATGGCTGTAAAAATGCACATAACTTTTTTGCCATTTTAGGAAGTACAGTACAGTAAAGCACACCAACCTGACCTCCCACAGTGAGCAGAACTTAGGCTGCCCTCCCCCATCTCAGAGCTCACAGATACAGTTATTAAACAGATGTGTTCCTTAACTTCATGCAGAACCGAGTGACCTAATGCACAACAGCACACACCAGTGAGAACATGGGGCAGATGCTAAAAAGTATATCACATTTCAAGTGCATCTGGTTTTTGTTGGGCTGTGGAAACTAAACTCAGTGATACAGCAACAGAGCAAAAGCCCTGTGTTCACAATACAGAATATTTTTTTAAAAATTAAATCAATACTGAAGCAAATGACTTACCATTAATATCTGCATGGAAAATTGAAACTTGCCTTAGCAGATAGAATCAGGAACTGCTCAAAAGAGCTACCGCTTTCACATTTGCATTTTGAACCGTACTGAAAATTTCTGAATTTCTGCGCTGACAGGTCTCTTAAAACGTCATTCCAGGTTGCCAGAGATAATGTTAGATTAATCTGGGTTTGCAAAGCCATAGCTACCAAGCCTGGCATGTGCTGTAACTGGCAGCCCTTGGANGGACATGTAGTCAGTAGGGGGGGAAAAAAAAAAAACAATTCTGAAACAACAGAATACCAAACCAAAAGAAAGTTCAAAATTTTGAGGAAAATTAAATTCAATTTATATGGTTTCTGATTTCATAGTGCCCATCATAATTTTGCAGTGGGATTTTTTTTTTTTTTTTTTTTTTTTGCAACTCAGGTGACAACCACAAGCAGTACAGTCACATCATGCTAACTACCACAGTAACAGTGTGGGTTTCACTGAGCGAGTCCACATACTGGGACCAAGAGTAGTTATTAACTTATGTAAATTCCTGGAACTGTATGATCCAAAAGAAACCATACCCTAAGTGAACACAAGAAGCAACTGCAGATTTTTTGGCCTGAATTTGTATTGTTTCATCTTACATCACGTTTGTACAACAACAGCAGGCAGCACTTAGGTTGGGCAATACAGGCCACATTCCCAACATACCATATGAAACACACCTACCATTGCCACAGGACTTCCCAAATATACATGCGTAGAACACTCAATGAGTCATGGCATAGCACTTTCCCTTAGTACACCACAAACCTGGCTTTGGCACCACCATCGCCTGCATTCCACTTCCTGCGGTACCCAAAGGAGACCATGACAGATCTGATACAACACGAGATTCAAAAGAGCACCGTTTCGACATCATCTGTTCTGCAGAGGTTAAACACACGCAAAGAAGCTCATAGATCTCTAGAGAGCACTAAACCAGTGGAATGTTCAAACAAGGCAAGTCTTTTCTTGCACTTGTCCTTCTTTCACAATGTCTCCTAGGCTGCAGAGTTGGGGGTGCAGAATGGTTCAGCCAACTTCAAGTGAACCACACTGAACGGGGACAAAAACAGCTGTCAAATTTCATATGCTCTGGATCATCAGAAACAGGAGATCATTTTCATATAGTGCCCCTGATGTGTTCCATCCCAGTTCAAGTGTCAGAATCAGGCAGAGCAGACAATTAAAAGATAAAGATCATATCACCATAGCAGCAGGTCTCCTCATACTCCACACGGAAGAAATACTTAACCATACCACCACATAAGTATAAGACATCTACATGTCTTTACCTACTGAAGAGGTAGAAACACATTTCCAAAAAATTAAATAAATAAATAAATAAATAAATAAATAAATAAAAAACACCTGTCCAAACAACGCAGCAGTCTAGGGTCCATGCTTGGGAGGCAGGAATTCCACTGTTTACTAACCACTAAAAATAAACAGCATCACAGTGACACACAGGGCCCCTCTGGCATAGAGAATAACAGCTGATGGCTCTCTCCTTCCTGACAACTGCTGCGTCGCTGTCTCCACATGTTGGAAATAACGTTGAAAGAAGCACCGATGTCACGTGGTGTCTGTGTGTCGAGCCAGCAGCAAGACAGCTAAACCTCTGGCACGGCACCCCACCCCCGCAAGAGTCACTGCAGCCATTAACAACCCGCAGCTTGGGGGGGGAAGCAATCAATATTGTGACTCATTCTTTCTTCCATGGCTGCTTCATAACAGGATTAATTAAAGGCAAACCTAATCATTTTGGATGCCAATCAAATGAAAGACAGCATTCCCCATCCCACACTCTGTCAGCACACGGACACGAACACTGTTCTGGAAATTCAGCCTTGATGTCATTTTACGGTGGCATCAACGGAATCCAATGAAAACAGATGTACACGGGGGCTTTCGGAAGCAGATCGCAAAGTACGCAAACCCGCAAAGAAGCACTGAAGAAAAGACACAGCCATGTTTTTAGATAATGAAACGGAGTAGACTTAAGACCATCTAGGTACATATCCACAAGAAAATGTACAGCGTATTCAAATTGCTCAAAATAAGTTTGCGCGTAGCTTCAGCCTAACCCAATACAGGGCACTGTAAAACACAGAGAAAGTGCTTGGAATGGCTTCCTTTCAAAATAGACCAGCATGTTCCATTGTGCCGAGATGAACTGGGATCCCATCTGGGGGTTGTTTCATAACCTAGCACTCTATGCTTTTAGGATAGGCTCCGAACCGCCACAGCCTTGCTCAGCATTGACCAGTTAACAGTTATGGATGGATTGGATTGTTCCATTCCTTTCAATTACATGACAAATACTTTTAAGAAAAGCAAAGACGAGAAACATCCCTCTAGCCGGACCGGTTTCTAGACATACATATTGTATACACACTCCAAACAAGCTGCTGATGTACACACTGTGAGCTGCTTTCTCAGTCCAGTGTGACACAGCAATAAAGCATTTTAACATGAAACACTTGTTTTTTATACTAACAGATGAATTTAGGCACCTTTTTTTTAAATTTAATTACAGAATGTAAGTTATACTCTGAAATATGCCTGTTTGGGTTACAAGAATTTGACTTTATTACAGGTTTCATTTACTGCCCCAACTGCATCTTAAATGGGCTTTCTGAACATTTATGCAAACTCGACTGGAGTTTGTGTTCCTCCGGACAGCCGAGCAGCACAAAAACAGATCCATCCCACAGTTACTGTTTTATAGTTTTGCAAATCATGGCCCCACCTGGACTCTCCAAACAATATCACCTTGTTTGGCGAGTGCAAATGTATTTGCATTGCTTGCACTGTTTTTTTGTCTTTACTGTTCCGAGTATTGAGTGTGTAAGTTTTGTTTGTGAGCATTTTTTTTTTAATTTTATGGAGTATAACAGCTATGAAAAAGCAGAGACACTTACAGTACTGTAGAATAATTACGAAAAGAAAACTTGTTTGTGTTACAATAATGTTAGCTACTTAAGTAACTGTCAGCTGTAACGGGGTTTAGAGATATTTTACCATAAATGCATGTCAATTTTAGAGCTCAGGAATGCATGCAAATCTTTGAAATTAATGGTAATTACACCTTTGATTTATGAGCACTAACCTTACAATGTGTTTCAGGAATGAATTACCTTTGTGAAGCAGCGGAAGACTATAGGGATCTTGCTCTTTTTATAGCTGAAAACTTTACTGAGACAACAGGCGTTCAGCACCTTTTTCAGTAGTAGTAAAGCAAGGCGTCACTGGGTCCTTCCTTCCAGGGCCGCGGTCTGGACCGCACTGCTTTCTCAGGGCTGAATTACAACACAGAATAGCAAAAAGCAAAGCAAGTAAACCCAGACTTTACTGAGACGTAAAACGGGATTCTTAGCCCCCGAAGGACAGTTCGGAGCTGGGTGAGAACGGGTGTGACCGTGCTGCTCTGTCTTACTTCAACCATAACGCGCCATAACGACTTCGCACCTTCGGGGGAACTAAAATATTGCCATTGCTAGTGGGTGGACTTGAACACATCGCTGCGGGACTTGTTACAACATACCTTTGTGAATAAGATTTCCTTTGGTTCTCGCTAAGGGAGGCCAGCGCTGGACACTTACCCGCGCGTCGCCGCTGAGGAGGGCCGCCCGGTCGGAGGAAGACGCGCACGAGCCCCTCCTTGGTGGAGCGAGCGCGCTTGGCGGGTTCCGCGCTGCCGTCGGTGTGTCGCGACGCGCAGGCACGCGGCTCCCCGGCAGCCTCGCGCAACACGCGCTATAGCACCGAAAGACGTAAATAACCGCGCGGGGGCAAAACAAGGATGCCGTGTGAGGCGCAGAACTCGCACGCGAGGCGGCCGGGTACCGCAAACACAAACAGCTATAGCGGCGTTAAAATGTTGCCGTCTGTGCTGCGTTTTATTTGCGTCATAGTTTTACCCCAAATAATGATCTTTTCCCAGTATCACGTCACGGGCGTGCAAACGAACACAGTGTAGAGACCGGCTGCTCGGAGATCAAAGCGACAGCAGCACCGGCGTCTACTAACGTGAAGGAAGTGTCGCACGTTATATATTTACCGACATAATTCCAGCAGGGAGGGATATGGCTTTAAAAGCAGTGAACTCGTGCCCAGGTAACATATTTTTACGACATGCCTGTTGCACGCAGTTAGACATTGAAAAGACATTCGCGGCGTCTCGCGACGGCGGTCCTGCTGAGAGACGTGCTGCAAAATGTAAAACAGCTAACAGCTGTGCCAGTTTATTTTCACTTCAAGAAGGAGCTATCTGCCAGAAGAACAAAAAAGCATAACAAGCCGCAGGATAAGCCTATCAATAATAATAGTAGTAATCATAATAATACTCTTATTAATGACCTGAAGTAACCCCAGAGCTACGCCAAGTCAGTTTCCTAGCAACACGGAGTGGCATGGTCATGAGAAAATGCCTCCTGACATCATGCACTGCATCATATAGAAAAGTGAAGCAGGATCTGTATCTTCATCACGCTCATCGGGAATACATCTCCTGACATCATGCACCACATCATATAGAGGACCGAAGCAGGATGTGAAACACGAGAAATGTTTCCTGACGTCATGCAGCACATCGTATAGAAAAGTGATGCAAAATATGCAACATGGTCACCAGAGACGCGTCTCCGCGACACTGTTCCCGCCACCACGCCAGGATGAGCGCCAGCGGTGTGTTACTCACCGAGAATCACAGCTGACCTGCGCTCACAAGTGTGTGTTAATCCTGCACGATTCCCACTGTAACTGTGTGTCAACTGGCGACTACAGCGAAAATATCCTGCAGCACAGATCCGCTTCGGGTTTCTCTTCCGCGTTTCCGTGCCGCTCGCGCAGGGGGGACCACCATGGGGCAGAGTGGATACCTTCACAGCCGCCGTCTCCTCCTCCTCCCGCCCCTCCTCCTCCTCCTCCTCCCCACCGACAGCCCTGTGCTCCTTCGGCCTTCAGCGACTGCGCGCGGCGCGACGTGCCCTGCGAGCGCGAGGCTGTCAGGAAAAGGCCACGCGGCGCCGTGTGTCCTTGACGGGCGCGTTCCCGTGTCTGTCTGCAGTCAGTGTCGGAAACGAGCCGCGCGTGCGCTCAGTGGCGGCGGGGGGTCCTGTTCCTCTTCACCTCGCCGACAGGCCAGCTAGAAGAGGAGGGAGGGAAGGAGGGAGGGTGCACGCGCTCTCTCCGTCTTTTTCTCTCTCTCTCTCTCTCTCTCTCTCTGCCTTCGTAACGTAGCTCGCATTGCAAATGAGACGAACTCCCGCGATCTGCGCGCCCTCGGACTCGGCTCGATGGCGCCCCCTCTCGGTATCGCGGAAGAGCTGTGAATTTCCACAGAAGGACTGAAAGTAAAACAGTGAATCACAGTGGACGTGCGCACCTGTTTAATATTCATTAATTACGACTGTACGCGTCATCACAAGTAAATATTTTTTAATCAAAATATTGAGCCTGAATTGATACAGTAAGAGTCCTGCTGTTTCCGAATAAATCTCTAAAGTTCGCTGCGTGACACTGCAGGTCGTGCCGACAAAGGCATCAACTAAATAAAGGTCTATAATATTAGTAAATCTAGCCTATGCAGGTCACATTACTCTTTTAATAGTTTATTAAATGTGACTTTGATGAGCGTTTCTGCTTCACTTGGTCATTTAAAGCGACGGCATTCATAAATCCGTTTTATTCCTCCATACGTAGAAATGATTTGTGCAATAAATGACAACATGCAAAACACCCATTTTCATAAACCACATTTAATGCGAACAAGTGTTTGAAAGTGAAATCTCAAGAAATTTAGGGGAGCTTTAATGCAAACATATTGGTTTATTTTCATGTAAGGTGCCGTTCTCCCACCCGCAACAGAGCCCACTGACACTGCAGGGAGCTGAAAGTGCTGATGTACCAACAGCAGGCAGGACATACGAAGATTTTTTTTCCAAATACTCACACATTTGATAAAGATTGTACAAAAATAATAATTTAATGGAAAATATAAAACATATGGAACCTCATTTTTTTAAAATACCAACCACTAGAACAACTGTACCTTAAAATTTGAATCCTTTTGAACACTGTATCTTCATGTTTACAAGTATAAACTGTCCAAACTATCTAAAAGCTTAAATGTTCATCTCATTTTTTTTAATATGAGGTGGCCAGTCTTTAAGTGGAGCACCAAGTCTGCTTTAGTTCAAAGCAAACTTTTATACTTCAAAAAATCTTTCATTTAACATGATTCCTAAAGAACTAAGAAATTTACATGAAAATAAGCAGATGGAAACATTGGAAAAATATAATATTACAAACACATGAATTAAGATCACTTAAGATGACTAAAATAGTGGAAGACTGCCTACAATTAGCATCAGAGAAGCAAAATTCAACTGCTGGACTGTAAGTCAATATTGCCTATTAAATGTTAAGTCAGAAAACCTGTTTCCCCAAATTATGGCATGGATGGCAATTGTGCCATTTAGTAGTATGCATTCATCTTCTGTAAAGTGTCCATAAAAAATTATACAAATCTAAACATTAAAAAATATATGTTTCAAATATTTTACAGTTTCTTTCCACTTTGCGTAATAAAACATATAAAATATTGTACAGTAGTAAAAGCAAAATAGATTCTTTGTTTATGTACAAGATGACATCTATACAGAATACAACTCTACCTATTAGCTGCAGTCCTCGATCAAACAAAGCAATATCTTAGCAAAAAAATAAATAAATAAACTATATATTGCTGGAGCTTCTTAGCACGTGGAATCTCTTCAAAGTCATACGGATGGACCCCAAATCATGATTGATTTTCTCCAGTCGGTCTTCCAAAGCCTCCTAGGGGACAAAAATATCTGCCACGTTAATAAGAAATGTTTTGCATGTTTAATAAAATACATTGTAATAGATTTAGTAATGTGTTGCAAGAGCTGATTTCATTAACAAAAATATGTAAATACCTGCCTCCTAAAAAACACTAATAAGCAAAAAACCACATAAGGTTATATCTGGAATTAAACTATAACAAGTGTCTGGCAGTGACTGTTATACTCTTATGTGACACAATTAGGCTTGGTGCAAATGAGCACTGCCATCGGGGTTCAGGTCAACGTCTACAGTCCGTACTTTGTCCAGCTTGGCCTGCAAGGTCACCCGTCCCCCAGCAGCTGGGATTCGGCTCAGCGCAGCCTCGATCTGTCGAGAGTGAGAAAGCAACGTGAAGGAGCTCTTTTCCTGCAACTTCTGAATCACTGTGGCAAACACTCTCGCAAAACAGCTGGGCTTTTAATGCTGCCACAGTCATCCAAATCATCATGCACCTCCAAAAATAGAAATAATTACAGTTAAATGGAACAGGAGCTGTACTGTCACGCTAAGGGTGATGGGGGGTAGTGCATAGGTGGAAGGAATACAGCAACCTCGTAGCTGCTGGATTATCTGCAGGTTTCACCAATGGGAGATGGTGGCATTCTAATCCATATTAGAGCACGAGTCTCCAGCGTGGTCCTGGACAGCTCCACTGCAGGAGATTGTACACATTACCCAAAGTGACCTCCTGATGGATTAGAGACACCTGTTGATCACTGTCAGCTTCCAAAAAACAATGGTAACATTAGAGAATGTACACTAATCTATTATATAATCTATAGTGTTTATTCAAATACATGGATTAGACTGAGAAAGCAAGAACCTTGGAACTCTGACTTCAGCAGCTATGATAACTGACAGTGATCACATATTAGAGCCAAACAAGTTCATACTGTGTGTCACTTTTACAAATGACACTGGAACTGTTCAAATCCCATTTTGTCCCCAACTACAGAGTCACACATGCCAACACTGGATTGAAACACCTATGCGGGCCCTGGTTTTAATGCCCCAAGACCTGGATGATGACTTGGTGCGACGCTGTGAGCATGTATGGAAGAAAGGCCGGTGTCTGTTTCTGTGCACGTACGCACGTGAGTGAGACATATGCAAAAAGGGTTGTGCTTCACCTGCTGCTTCTCCTGAGTGAGCTCATCGAACAGGCGCTCTGTGTCGGCCAGCGACAGCAGCCTCCCGTGGTACGACGGAGACTCATCGCTCAGGGCCAGAGGCTCCTGTTCACCCCCCTCAGCTGCTTGCTTCGTCCAAGCCACCCTAGCACGACTCTCTGCTAGTTGTGACTTTGGACCTCCGTTACTCGACTGGTCGTTTTCTGAAAAAACAGCAATATTCCAACAGTCTTCACTGTCTATATCCAGTCATTTCTATGTACCTACTGGCTGTTGCCATTACACACATTTATAAAATAGAGAAAAATGAGACTAGATGTGCCTGAATGACAATTACAAACAAATGTAACATTTGTGTAACATTTCAGTTTTTCAGACCATGTAAAATTAAAATATACAGCATCTGCTGAACTACATTTGGCAGGCTGCTTGATCCTTAAATACGGGTTAATTTTGCAAGCTGTAGCTTTAAATGCTGTCTAACACTTTTCACTTTCTTTCTGATCAAGACAATCTAATAATTGAAATAGTGAATGGAGAAAAAAGGGAAAATGATACAACGATTTAAGAAAATTAAACAGCATTTGATAATAACTACCTTTTCCTGGTAGCACATCATTCTTTTTTTTAGCATGCAGGGCATGCTTTTCTTAAGCTCCTCTCTGCCATCTCCTAAGAATTTCTGTTCCCCTTTTCATTAAACACAGAGGCCACACTGAACTGTTAAGTAAGCTCACAACTGTTATAAAAGCGATACGTTATGTCACTCTTACTTTAAAGAACTTCCACACCACAGACAATTTTGCACACTATGTGCACAATGACTGGATTATGACATCAAAAAGATCAGCTATATTATCAAATATTGGTTTGAATTTTGAGGCAAATCTATGCATCGGCCCAGTGCCAATCAAATTTATTAAAACAACTTTTGGACAATACAAATATGATTTTCACCCAAGTTTAAGATTAATATAAAACTCAATCATTTACATGGAGATACTGAGTCAGTAACTAGTCAAAACACTAAAGCACAGATCTAATTGGAGGACCTCATCTGTACTCAGTTCATTTCCTACACAGGCAATAAAAGGTGAATTTTGCAGGTCACTTACCCTCTGGATCCTCTGCTGACACAAACTGGAGTTTCTTTTTGGACCTAGAATAGTGAGGTAAGGATGAGGACAACAGGACGCTTTGATCAAATCGTCCGTCAAACCTAAAACAGGTGACAAGAAGGCAAAGCAGATTTAAAACTGGTATAACATGTAGTTGAGCCCCAACAAAGCAGTTAACAGTAATTCTACCCTACACCTGACTGAAGTTCAGTAGGTAACAGAAGTAAGCGCAGACCTTTAAGACCAAATCCAATCACAGCATACTCTACACAAAAGGAACATACTTGGTGGGAGTGAATGATCGGGCAAGATGTGCTTTAACTTTCTTGAGTTATTGCTTTAGTGACTGCATCCAGTTACCGAGTGTTACTGTGACAAGGCCAAGAAGGGGACTGTCCAAAGGCAGTGGAGAAGTTCTCCGTTGGACAGCGTTTGGGGCTGGACTTGGCAGAGAGCGGTGCCATTAAGGTCTCTCTTTTAGCTGCAAAAGCCAAAATAGAAAAAAAAACACCCCAAGTTAACACTATCATAAGTCAATGGTGAAAAGGTAACCAAAACCAATTTTATATTAGTATAATTATAGATCTTTAAATAGTCATTCCTCACATAAGAGGATTAGATCATTCCATAAAATCACCCTATTTGCTAATTTCCTGATGTGCAGAGACATGAATGACTATTATTTCTTATGGGAAGAACAAAATTCCTGGACAAAAAAAAAAAAAACCATATCAGTTAAAATTCATCAAGGTACCAAAATAAAAGCTGTTTTAAGCACAAAGGTACTTTAAGGATAACAGCCTTTCCCAATGCCTTTTTCACTTTCTTTTCTTTTTGTTCACAGATCTCTAAGAAATAAAGACAACTTCCTATCTTCCATTTTGCAGACACTATGTTGAGGTGCTATGTAACATTAATAATGAATGTTTGAGGATAGATCATTTAGTTATGGTGAGATTTAGGTTTGTTGATACTGATTGTTAGTATTTCAGTTATAATCTATATTAAAAGAGAGGAGTACAACTGTTCCATCTCAATCTTGTACATCAGTATCCACTGTTTCAGTATAATATAGAGGTTAATACACTACATTCTGCCATAAAATAGCCAGACTGACACCACTGAAGGACAAAACAATCTTGGATTGTGATATCAAGTGCGTATTTCTGTCCTAAAGCACCTAATTTTGCACAGAATAAGACACCCATTGTGTCAGTAAAATGACTGTGTTACACTGAATAGCAAGCCTGTTTTATTAAAAAAGGGGTATATATTTTCATTAGTGGTTCTTTAGTATAAAAATAACCCATTAGGTCAGTGCTGAGTGTAATTACATGGCAACTACAAATCTATATGTGGAATTGTTTGGTAAGAGGTTAAATGAATAAATACCAATTCCGTTCAGCTACATGCAGTATGCCAAAACTGGTGCCCAGTAAGCATGCTGTAATTATCATGCAATGAAATTATCTGAATTCTCCAATAACAGCTCAGTATGTGATTCATACAAATCTACAGTTTAAAAGAAGAAACTTCGTGTTTTTTTTTTTTTTTTTTAAATAAAGACTCCTGACAAACCACATGGCCTATAGGTCAACAGGAAAACAATTTGAAAAGTCTTAAAAATCTCACCCATTGTTTTTAGAAAACAGAAAAAAAGGCCCAATCAACAACAAAAACACACTAGAGAGGGAAAGAAAGGCAGAAGAGTCACCCACCAGGCAGTGGGGTCTGGCTGCTCCTGTGTGTGCAGGGAGGCAGGGAGGAAGACCTGTGCCCCTCTGGGGAAAGGCTCCTCCTGGTCCTCTGGAGGGCACTGACCCTCTCAAGCCCTGATGTTTGACTGGTGGTTTCCGCAAAGCTTACAGTGGGCCTGCGACTCACCAGGCCTGTGTGAAAACACATACAGAACAGGTGAATAATATAAAAAGGATCTGACCTGTTTGGAAAAAGACTGTTCACGGACCAACAAAACAATCTGATCTGGGAATTCGTGTGAATGCAATAAATACTGTGTACCAATATCCAGTGTTGATTAAATGAATGTATTCCTGCCACCTTGCAAATAACTGTGAAAAGCAACTGATGTAAGGATAACGTTTTCGGCAACCCACCATTTACCAAACAAAAAAGGGTCAGGGTGGTCCAGAGCCTATCATAGAAGTGTATGGCATGAGGAAGGGGACACCAGTCAGTTGCAGAGCAGTCAGACATGCACATGTTAGTTCTTCCACCATTTTCAGCAAGGATCATTTTCTTTGGTGTCATTATAGTCAATCACACACTCACACACCCTAAGGGCAATTTAGAATCACCAATGCACCTGAAACAAATGTCTTTAGACAGTGGAATATTCTACTGTGCAGATACTCCACTACAAAACAAATCTGTGACTAGGAAACGGATGATGAGGAGAGCAACAGATGCCATCACCTACCGCTGGACCCAGGAGCAGAGCCGCTGGCATCAGTCTTACACAGAGCCAGACCTTCAGTGGCCCTGGGTTCATCCATTTGGATGAGTGCCTTCATCAGTGGCGTGAGGGCTGTCTCTCTCCGACTGGGTTCCTGACCTAGAGACCGATCTTGCACAAACTCCCTTTCTGGGGGAGAACGGACCCTTGATGGGTCCTGCAGAACCTCACTAGACATGGACAGAAAGGGTGAGCACTTATCAAGATGTGCCTCTATGCCAAGAGAAATGTTTAGAAAGAAAATATAGGCATCCTTCATGATGGCAATCTAATCTGTTCTTGAAAAAGTGTTGGAGAACAAATTTTTGGATAGTAGGAGAAAATATTACATTTTTTTAAATGGGAAAAATAATAACATTTCCAGCCCATCCCAAAACCCCAATTTCCTAAAATATCACTAAAGCACTCAAATACCTATATAATATTCCAACAAGGATTTCTACATAATATAAAGCATTTAAAACATCAACTACCTAATTATGAAAGACTTAATGAACTCGTGCTTCTCAGGATGGGAGTTGTTTGTATGCAGTGCACAACGATACAGCACAGTATCGAATACAAATTACATTTTCCTTCTACACTGCAGCCAACATGTACTGTATTGTAAATAAACAATGAAATAAAGATACACAATGGATGTCTGTTTCACTTAACACCCTGGGAAAGCTGGCGGCAATAATGCACAACACATTTAAACAAAACCAGCAGGAGATATGACCCTATCAGATATTTCATCTCCACGTTCCTTTTCTGAAACCATTCATCAGATACCTGTCCACATTGCTCTGCTCAGGAGGTTGGTCACCCCCAGAGCTGGGGCTCTTCCTGCGAGTGCCTTCTATGTCAGCAAGGCTCTTACTGGGAGAGAGGACCAGGTCTGGATGATGGAACAACCTAGAGGAAGAATGTTACACCTTGCTTAATACAGATCAAGTATGTGTTTGGATGGACTAACCATCCAATGATTCATGATCCTAAAAAAACTACACTGTTATAGAATGTAGTCTACAGCAACAAAATAAAATAATAAGAGGACTTGCTTTTCTTGGATTTATATAACTTTGGTTAAAAAAAAAACAGAAAAATCAAATGAAAAAGGATTCTAGGTGAAAACAGAAAGTCATAAGTGGAAGAAAATTATCCACGAGTCAAGTACAACAGAGAGTGAAGGCAGCTCTTTAAAGTGATTTTTCAAAGATAGCTAACAGTTTAAGATCTCACGTACCACTGTGTTTATATTAATGGAGTAATACAGCATCCCTAATATAACAGCATTTGCATCATCAGTTCTCGGGGGTGTCTCATACCCAGCTCCAGTGGGCTGTGAGTGGCTGCGGGAGACATGGTGTGCCTTCATGTTCTCATACTCCAGCTGCTTGATCTGCATCTCCAGCTTGGAGACCATTCTGGCAGAGAGAAAAGGAAAGTTAGCGCCCCTGAGACCTGAGCAGCAGTTCTCAGTATCAAAATACCATCAGAGCAGCTTTTTTTCAAGGCCTCCCAAGCCTGAGGAAACCTGTCATTTATCCCTTTAAATCTCCTCCTATCTCACATTTCTATACAATTAAAAACTACACAGGTAAAGGTGAAGGTGTACAAATCTTAAAATAACATTAATAAAAAAAATATGATTTCATAATAACCTTCTCAGTTCAGATATTTCTGCATTGGCTTCAAAGAGTTTATCCTCAGTGGAAACCAAATTCTCCTGGCAAAATAGAAATCACACAAGTTGGTGTATGCAGTTTCAGTGGCAACATTAAAACCAAAAATTTTTATTTTTTTCTACCTTGATTCTCTCGTGATATTTGCTTAATCCCTCATACTCAGCAAGAAGCTGAAACAAAAAAAACCCTTTTCAGTCCACAGCCATGAACACAACTTTAAAAAACCTGCTAAGGTAGTAATAAAAGTAATATTTTAAAAAGGAAAGACTGTTATAGACTGTTTTTGTAAGCACACCTTTAGCTGTTTAAAAACCCTAAAGATGTATCCCATAGCACTACCACAATCCTGGTTTGTCTCACTCACATCCTGCAGCATCTTGCTCTCCTTCTTTAGCTGGTCATCTTTGTCATCAGAAAGGCTGCGGGCGCTCTGCAGGGCTTCCTCCACCTGCCGCAGCCGGGCCCTCAGCTGGGTCGCTGTGGCCTCCTTCTCACGACCGCTTCGCCAGGCCTCGTCCAGCCGCTGCTGCAGGGCCTGCACCACACTGCTGCTAGCTGCGTACCTCTCGGGCCACTCCGCCTGGAAGCCATTAGAACTGACTTTACTGCTGCCAGCCTAGCCCAGTGAACACTGTTCAGTCACATCACAGAGTTACGACCAGAGTTCTAAGGTTCAGCCTTCACGGGTTCAGCCAAACCACTGTACATCCCACTGGGGTCACTTGGAAGTTAGACAAGACACCCACGTTTCCCTAGAGAGTGGCTTCGCTTACTGTGCCACACAAATACTGATTTACCAGCTGCCTTTCCAAAAGGAGATTCTTGCTTTCCAACTCATGGATGCGGGTGGTGGCCTCCATCAGTGCTCTCTCCAGATGCTCACACCTGTTGAATATGGAGTGCAAACAAATATTCAAAATAACACATGGACAGTCCTGCTAAGAGCAAAGCTGAAGGTAAAACCAGATTCACTTCACTCATAAAATCCACCAAAACAAGGCCGATTAAAAAAAGGATCACGCTGTTGTTGAGAGCAACATTCCTCATTCCCATACCTGTCTAATAAGCTTTGATTTGCTTTCTCCAATTCCGAGCTTTGGTGCTGATTCTGAGAGTCAAGCTTCTCCTTCAATATGCTGATTTCAGACTCATAGTACGCCCGGAGGTCTGCGATGTGGCGGGAGGTCTTTTCTCGCATGTTCTGCCTCACCCTGGGAACAGAGATACAGGTGAGGAGTGGGTGAGGAACAGGTGAAATTAATGGCCTTCAAGAGGGTACATCTCATATGATAACCAAGAAAAAAAGACACATTCAGGAAATGATAATCACCACATTCCTTTGCCAAATTCTGTACTGACGTTTATCAATCTGAGCTCAGCATTTTTAAACAAGCGGACACCATCTTGGTATTACCTGTATGCCTTTTTCTCCTAGGCTCACAACTGTCGACAGTCAACTAACTAACCATAAATTTTCACTTGTGTGAGTGGGCCTGTAATGTTGCTTTTCACACCAACAGTCCCACTACTGACAGATTAAACCTTAATTATGCTGACTCAATTAAATAAATAAGAGGATGAAGAGTAGAAAACTGGCAGCTCTTACAGAGACAGAATCACTGGATCATCCAGTGAGCTGGTCCTCTGGCGGACACCGACTACTTGGGGATCCCATTTGGGAGGGGTCCAGCCAGTAGCAACGCCTTCCTTCTTGTCAGGGGTTGTACCCGAGAGGCCATTGCGTAACTCTGCAGAGCTGGAGGGGCCCTGAATGATGGTCACCCCCTCTGAGCGCTGGGTAAGGGATCGGATAACCGGGGTGGCCCCAGAGAGGCTACTGACATTGGACACGCTGTCTGTGTCTGTGTGGTTCTGTCCATGGCCAGCCTCTACCATTGAGTCTGGGCTGATGGGGGTACCCCCAGGGTGGCAGCCCTGCACTTGGGCAGGAAAAGACGGTCCACTGAAGCGGAAAGGAGAGGAGAAGCCAGACGTTCTGCCTGATGGCCTCATGTGTGCTTTGCTGAGTTCAAGGTTCAATGCCTGGAACAAGGGGACAGCTCTCAGGAACCCTCAAATCCAGGCAAGGACGAACTTAACACAAAGGAATCACACAGAAGTTGACAGAGTCTAAAGCAGCATTTTAAGGTTAGAAAAATTTTTGTCTGATCTTGTCAGGATCACCGTTACCTTGCTCTGCCCTTATCAAAAGCTCCCTTCAAACAACTGTGTGTAGAATCTTCAAAAACCACACGTCAAGTAAAAGTGTTCATTCAAAAAATTACTTCAGCAGAAATTTTAAACATATGTTTGGAAGAAAATTACTAAAATGTCAGGTCATTTTTATCCTAATTAAACTTAATGTACTGATGTAATAGTGTATTAACACCCTAAATAAACCTTTAAAATCATGGGAAAATATATTCATAGACATCGTATCAATAAAATAACAAGAAGGGGACAAAAACATAATGAAGTAATTTTTTCCTTACTAATGTGCCCAAGTAAAAAGCATGGATGCCAATGACTATTCTTAAAAGTACAATTTCCCAAAATGTACTTAAATACAAGTAATGGACTAAATGTTACTAACCACCTCTACATTTAATCTTCTAACATCCTGACCCTACACATGCTTCCACTCATCATTATTACCCTTCGGCCCTCTTTGCTGACATGTAGATCCAGTTCATGTGAGCGAGGAGCTGGGGGCATACCTGTGTTGTAGCTGCTGGTGAGTTGGACGTGTCCAAGATGAGGATGTTTGGTTCCTCCCTATGTCTGCTGCTCCTATAGATCTCCCTCAGGGAGATGGAAGGCCTGGATTCTTCTGGGGGTGTCTGTGGTGAAGGTGTCATTACTCAGAAACCCCAAAAAACATTGCAGTACCGCAGTTCGCTCAGGAGGCAGGGGTGTGTACCAGGCTTCGGGGCGACTCCTGCTGCAGGTGGATTGTCCCGCCGTCCAGTCTATCAGGCAGAGGGTGATACAGCTCGTTCTCCTCCAACCTCCAGTAGGTGAGGCCTACAGTCCACAAACAAGGTCCCTTAGAAATGCATCCCTATAAGAGCTGCCACCGTCCAAAACACTCACTGACACACAACTATAAATATGTAAAAGCCATTAATCTTGCTACAAAAAACAAAATCAAAATTACATGCAGTATATAGACCCCCAATGTCAGCAACACATTCGTCAGTCACCACGGCTGGGAAAGAAATGTCTATCAGATTGGATTTTTAAATCAGGAAGCAATACTGATTGCTACTATGCTGTATTCAGTTTTATAAAACCTTGTTCTAAAATTCTGCTACAAAATGTATCGGAAAGAAAAGAGCACTCATTGCTTGGGGAGGGGGATCACCTATACAAGCATCTGTAACCCAATCTGCATAATTTAGAAGCATAAATGTAACCAGATAATTTAACAAACCTATGGGCTAGTCACTGCAAAATTATTATTTAAGTTTGTGGATATTCCAGTCAAATTTTCTTTCATTAGCTTTGAACAAGTTAAAAATAAAGACTGTAAACTTGGGATGTTGGATTTAATACTGACATTCTGCCACGTTTAATCTGCTGCTCAGGAGGTTGTAAACCTAACTTTATTTAACTGAAACATTTATATGTACTGCTATGCACCCTAATATTTATAGAGCTGCATGTCCACGACAAAAGTAAATGTGAGTATTTTGCAATGTTTCTTGATCCTCTGTAACAGTTTAAGGCCAGTAATAAATGAATAAGAAATGTTTTGTGTGAAACATGTATGGATGTTTTTGTGTAAAGGACACTCGGGCGATTGTTACCTGAAGCTTCGGACACCAGGCTATCACTTCGCCGCAGGTTGGACTGTGAGGACAGCACAGCTGATTGATACTGAAAGCCAGCAGAGAGCAGCATTAGCACCCTGAGCCCAGACATTCAAACTGACAGCCTGCTTTTACACAATGCGAAAAGGACTGCGGGCCACATCCCAGGATGGACTTAAGGGATGGGGTCCCTGGGTATACATCTTTTTTTTCCGCTCTCCCTACACTACAATGTGAGAAGCTACAACAGCTCCAACCTCAAAAACCAATGCCATGAAATATGACGCTTAGGACTTCACTATATTTGCTATACATGAACAACCATCCCAACAAATTGCACAGAAAAACAATCTCATGTTTGTACATTTTTTGTGCAGTGATTTTGTTTCATTCTGAAATGCCAGATTCACTTTGGCATCATGTGCAAAACTCTACAAGGCCTTTTGAATATTAGCATGATTTCAGCACAGAGTCTGTGGGGCTTGTGCAACTCATCTAGCATCAGCGAGATCTTTCAAAGCGTCAGTGTGTTGGTTTTCATTGGGCTGCAAGGAGTCACCACCTTCTATCTAACTGTTGACTTGCAGCAGAAGTTGAAAAAATGTCTTAAAGCTGTGAGCACAGATTTGTATAAGGCCTCTGCTGTGTCTCTCTCAAAAGGCACAATTCTGAAGAATCATTCTTGAATGTTCCTCTCAGGTGACACATAACACGAAATTAATGTGAGCTGATCTATGTGTGAAACATCGCAACTTGAATCAACAATGATAGAAAAGTGTTTGGCCATTTTAACTTCACTGAAAATCTCAAACACCGATCAGCTGAATAAATTCTTCACAAATGGTAGAGAAAAGATGCAAAGGGATTTCTATTCCCGAATTAGCATATTTCTTTATGTATGACTTCAAAAAAGGCATCAAACTTATTACTTGCAGGACACCCATGTAATTTCCATTGTTGGAAAAAAATTTTACACCCATCTCCACTCATCTCAAAGCTTCAGTCCAATATGCGCATTGCAACTCAAACCGTTCATTTAGATCCAAGGCTATTTTTCCAAAATCCAGAACGACTTTAACCTAAGTCAGCATAACCTTCCAAGGATTATGACTGCTTTCATATTCTCTTATGTGTTCAGTGGTGTTTTGAGTCACTGTCACCAACTGCAAAATAAAACTGGCAGTTTCCCCCCACCAAACAGATGGCAAGCAAACCAGAGCACAGACCTGGTGAAAGGCAAATACAGAAGTCATTCCATTAGCACATAGTCACTGTTTAAGAGCTTGTGATTGAAATGTTTTGGAGAAAAACCTTTTTTTGGCATTTGTACAAGTATTCAGAAGCTCTGACATCTGCGTCCTTATTTTTCACGACTTCAACCCCTTCTTAGTCCAATATTCTGGGGCTCTGTCATCAACTTTATGAAATATACCGACAAAGCATCAACAATGATAGCCCACCTCTACCTGAGTGTAATTTATACGCTGCAAATGATAACCCTTCCACTGAAGGAAGCTTAAACCAAATCAACATACAGAACTAAATACAGCTGATGAGTAACTAAACAAATTTTTAAAAAACTTCATTCATTGGAATGTGACAAGTGTCAAACACTTTTTCTAGTTTGAACATTTCTGGACTTGATTTAAATTTAAAGGGGTCTCAGCCCATCTGGAATAATTTTAAAAAGTTAAAAACTATTTATTTATACATTTGGATTAATATTGGGGCACCTGTAAGCTTTGGGCTACAGCCCAGGTAAGCCAATTTGTAAGTGTGGCCCTGGCCACATCGTCCACCAAACTACATCACTTCTCTTATCAAGTTCTCCCTGCCTTGTTGTAGTGAATACTGCCTGTGTTGCTGTCTGCATTTTGTGTCATCTGAGCACATGTGCCAGACTAGGTCAGGAAGATCTATGTAGTCCAGACACTGAAGACTCATATATTTCTATTTCACAGTCAAGCACAGAAAGGCAAGGAAAAAACCTGTACTGGAAGTTTTCAGCTTGTACGGAATGTGCAAAAACATACCAGTGGGATGGTTGTGCACACAGTTTTATTCCTTGCTTATTCCAAAGCTTGTATGTCTCATTTTGTCCACTACCTTCCATTTAACATTAAAAGCAGCACATTCCTCAAGTGATTCATTCATAAAATTATGAAATGAAAGTGAAGCAGCCAGGAAAAAAATGTAATATATACAATCTCTTCCCTAAAAGGAGGGGCCAGCACAAGATCCACACAGCACTGACTGAAAAACTGACTGACAGGCTCATTCACATGTGGGAGGTGAACTCACATCCTCAAAGTTGTCAGCCTGGATGTCAGGACCTGTCCCGATGCTTTGCTGCTCCAGCCCATCCGACTGAGCAGCTTGAACCCTTGGCTGAAGGCCCTGCACAGTTTTGCTCCTCCGCAGCTTCTGTTTCTGCTTCTGTGCCCACGTGGTCAATGGCTGACTGAAAATAAGCCCAAAGGAACCCCAATATTTTGGTTTTCTTCTAAACTTAAATTAGAAATTATACACTGAACTCTTATTAAATTTAACAAGTTGTAAAAAGAACCCTTCAACAAGTTATGAGAAAGACTTTGGGAATGAAAATCACAAAAATATCATAATTAATCACTTGAAACTTGACATAGTAAAGTCAACACCTGCCTCTTGAGTTTTGGCTGATCAGGAGGGGGACTGGGGTTGGGCAGCACTGTGCCTGGGGAAGTTCTGAAATGCCGCCTCACATTGTGATCTGACACAAAGGTGTCTGGACTGGCTGAAGCCGTGGGTGAGGAAGCCAGCACAGGCGGCTCATCTCTACCCTCATGGGGTTCCACAGCGGCACTGCCTCCAACCTCAGGGTCTGAGGTGCAGAGAGTTCCGTAGCCGCTGCTCTGAAGCACCGAAACCGTCCGTTCCAACCGTGGCTCTGGAGACTTTGACGAGGACAGTTCTGGTGTCGATGAGGCCGAACCTGAGCCTCGTGGGAGACCTGGGAGACCAAGGAGTTCCAGGAGAGGTGACTCTGGTGGTGGAGGAGCACTCTGTCTGTTCTGCAGCTGGACTAGGGCCTTAATCTCATCCTGTATGAGCTGAGAAGGATAAAAAGGGACAGCGGGAAGTTCAGAAACCAAACTGTTCAGCATAGTGAATACGGGGCAACAATCACCAAAAGATTTTAAACATTGCAAAATTCATACATAACATTTTTATGCAAGCTATAAAAAACTGTATATACCTGGTACATGTAAAATAAAGGTAAATATGATGTTTACAGGCTTTTACTAGAAGCAGGCAAAACAAACAAATATACCCAAGACAAAAAGCAATGAACAAACCTGAATTTGGCACTGATACTGTTCATGTTGAGCAAGGATTTGCTCCTGATATTGCTTCTCCACTAGCTGGAAGAGCTGTAACCATCTTCCCTATTGGTGACAAAGAGAGATCAATGAAGTCAGTTCCCTTGTAGCATGACAGTGTTCCTAGAAGTTCTTCTGCTATGCAAAATTGTGTAATGAAAAACAGGGCTTTTGGGAAAAATACGGTTGGATCAAACCACTCAAAAACAATACAAATTTGTAGCAAAACCATCACCAAACACAATACAAAGTCCTAATAACATACTTGCACAGCTGAAGAACATGTTAAATTCATAATGTAATAATGTCCATTTAAATACTGTACATGAATGTAAATCTTCATATTTTGCTAACACTTTCTTTTTTATTGTGAAAGTCATCCCTTATTGCTTCTTCATTTGCTCTTCAATTCAAACATTTCTTTATGTCTTGTTCTACAACTTTGGTAGCACTTTTAGTTGTTCCTGTTAAAACTCGCTTTTATTTACTCAGGATTTCTTCTGACTGTCCACAAAACTGCCTCATTCAGGCGAGTAGCATGAACGATATTGCATATTATTCGGTTTGATAAGTTTAAACTTCTCCTCAATTTCTTTTTTGGTGTCCGCCTGAAATTTTATCACCGGCGCAATTCTTCCACAAATTCTTTTCACTTTTGTTGTCGTTTTTGGAGGAAAAGAACACATAAACAAAATAACCCCAAAAAACAGGGCAAGAGGTGCAACATGTAGTCAAGGCAACAAACGTGGAGCAACTGACTTGAGAAGAGTGGAAACAAAGCACGAAGTCATTGCATTCGGCTGGCTAATGCTCGCTGCAGTCACCTGTAATTTCCCGTTTGAGCAAAATAGAAACTTGGGAAAATTATGCATAAGCCAACACGCTTTCAAGCTATACTGACTGTACTTTGGCAAACATTTAATACAATATCAACAGCTAAACACTGTTCATTCTCTCTGCTATAATAAACTTTCAAGAAAACAACTTCAGCAAAACTCCAGCATCAAACACACGATAGTATTAACACACTGCAGTCGAGACAAAACATGTTGCTTCTCTCTAGCGAATTTGTCGTTTGGGTCTGCAGCCTGATCTTATGGGAATTTAGCAGCAAGCAGCAGCTGTGCTCCAGCCTACCAATGGACTGCCAAAACAACAACAACCGAGGCGACAGCATCTGCACTCATGCAGTAAATGTGTATAATCCGAGAGACAGAAGAAGGGGACCTAATTTAGGAGGTAATTTTACGTCCTCATTATGAAGAGTGCTGGAATTGTGGTGCTGCTTTACCATTTCAAATGTGTTTATTTAAATAGAGACTGTAGCTTATCATCTAAATGCAAGTGCAAAATAATTATTATGAAATACAGTACACACAAACAGAACTCAGGTTTGACATTTAATGGTTTATAATGGCCAAAACCCAACATGAAACCAGTTAGTGAGAACAGACAAGAACAAAAGTAAACACTAAAGACAGCATTCCAGGCTATCACAAACTTGTCCATTGTCAACCTTTCAGACAAATACAAATCTGTACCATCCAGCTGTCATGTCACATTTAAATACTGCATGGTTCATGCAGCCTGTGGGCTCAGATGGAGAGCAGCTTGCTTGCAGCCTGGGACTGGATAGTGGAGCACTCACCTCGCTGTCTTTCCATAGTTCCGGGTCTGTCTCCCCGCTGCTCTGGATCTCCTGCACCAGTGCCGTCAGCGTCTGCAGGGAACTGGGGTTGATGACCGGGAGGGTTCTTCCACAGCCGAACTTATCCTCTACGTTGAGAGAGAGACCCCTGCACAGAGACACCAGGTGGAAAAAAGAGACGTCAACCCTATTTCTACCCCACTGCCCCGCGTCACTTTGTTCACTGGACCTCAGTCGATAAAACAAAATGAGATGAAATGGAGTTTCAGCTACGCCTCATATGAGAAGCACAAGCCATACCAGTGGATGCCTGCATGCATGAAGCACTGTGTTGGCAGTATGAGGCCACCAACCTGCTCTTGTGACTACTACTGCATTTCACTGTAGGGGTGCCTTGGTTGTTCACAGCCCCTGCAGCAGCCTGGATGAATCCCTGGAGGGTTCGCACCGAATGCACAGCGGATCGCTCTTCCTCCGGGCCGGCCAGCCCTGACTGCGAGTCCTCGGAGGAGATGATGGACGCCTCGCTCTCCTTTCCACCGCATTCCTCAGCATTGTCGTGGCCCAGGGCCGCAGAACTGGACACATCCTCAGAGATGCTATCATCTGTGGACATTCTTAGGTGGCCTTGCTGCACTGCTGCATTGGACACCTGCATGGACCAGTTGCAGATTCTTTGTCAGAACATTTTAATGCCATACAAACGCACTCCTCAAAGCCAGTAGTGATGGAACTACAGTAGGTGAGCAAAGTTAACACCACGTGAGTGAACACTGCAATGAAATTTGTTTCCACCGCCGTCCAGACACTTTTAAGACAATAATCACCACAGTGAAATAAACTCCAGCAGGAAACGGTGAGTGGGGAGCTCGCCATCGTACAGCAAAGGCTCGGCTTCAGGTGACGTGCAAGGAGCACATCTGCAGCAGTCAGTTACATAAACACCGCTGCACAACGAGAGCACTTCCCATCTGGACCGCAGGAGCCGCGTCTGCAGCGCAGCCTTCGGACGCCGCAGCACAACCTTCAGCGGTCGCTACGGCCAGACACAAGAAGGCGCCAGAAACGTTTGCAGTTCGACTCACCCGCACATTCGTCGCATATCCGTCCCCGCAAACGCCGTATCGGTTAGAAAACACTGCTTACGTCTTCGTCCCAGCATCCGTCAAACGTAAAATACCTCATATTTCCCTATTGGCTGCCCGGAAGGAAAACGAAGGATCCGGTTGGTGGGCTGAGCAGTGACGTCAAAGGTGTCGCCGTCAAGCGAGCTTCCGCATTGGCTACTGCTCGCTTGAAAGACAGAACTGAAAACACTGAGCATCGCTCCGATTGGCCCTTTCGTTGCGGCAAAAGGCGGAAGTAAAATTGGCCGTCAAAGAGGTGTGGAGGTTGTTGTTCTTTGTTGTTCGCGTCTTACAAAACTTGGAAATGTTTTTTATGTAAAGATGTTACTGTCCCAGGTCAGGATTCTCAGACAGTTACTTATGTTCATGTTAGTGAAGCTAATATGCTAATGAGCGGCATGCAAGTGTGTGATGTAAATGCGCCCTGTGAATGTATGTATATTACGAAAGGTAATGCTCTCTAACATCTGAGACTGTTTATATTTTCTCGGCAGAAACGGAAGAAATGGTAATGTCTCTATTGCCTTTCTGGAAACACCTGTTCACTGGTGCTTGGAGAGGAATGTGGGTGAAGCAAGGTCTAGGACGAGCACTGTTGTCCCCACTGTGGTTGGGCAGATCGACCTGGCCAGGCCTCCAGACTGCAGGAAAAAAGGACAACCTTCATCTGGATGACCTCAATGAAGAGGAGCTGGAGGAGCAGTTTGTTAGAGGAACAGGGCCAGGTGGGCAAGCAACCAACAAGACTAGTAACTGTGTGGTCCTCAAACACATCCCTTCAGGCATTGTAGTGAAGGTGAGATAATGAAGTGCATGTCTAAAAATGCACAAACACTTACACTAATAAAAACTCCATAGAAATATGTAGAAAACGGTAGTTGCTGTACAAAGGGAAATATGTATCAATGGCATCAGACTGAGGAGGAAACCCCAGAAGTTCAGAGTGCTACCATTTACATATGTATCTTACCTCAATCTTTCTGTCTTTTTTATGTTGTCGATGTGTCTTGTGTTTGTCTATTAAGTGTACGAGTGCACCACATACAGGATAAAACAACATCTGTGCAAGTGCAGAACGGCAGTGAATTCACCTTGAACCTTTCCTAACAAACTCTTAATTTCTAAACACAGAAGCACACATTCCCAATGCATACATTTACATTAAATTTTATGTATGAAAATTTGACAGGAGTGGGTATGAGAGCAATGCAAAACTAACAGATAAACTGTTATTTCTCATTAATGTTGTAATCTGTGAAGTGGAAATAACCTGTGCAGTTTCCTTGGACAGTGTCACCAAACCAGGTCCATGGAGACTAACAGGAAGAGGGCTCGGGAAATCATGAAAGAGAAACTGGACATTTTCTACAAAGGAGATGACAGTGATGTTCTCAGAAAGAAGAAGGAGTCCGAGTGGAAGAAAGTGGAGAAGAGGAAAAAGGCCAACGAGACTCTTGAAAAGAAACGACTGTTCAAAGAAACCATCGCCGCCAGTTACAAAGACAGCAGTGACACAAGATGACAACCGAATCCTGTTGTAATGTTATGTTTATACTGCACGTTTTTTCTTTGTGGGGAAAAATGTGTTTGCATGCATATAATGAGAACATAGAGAATCACTGCTGTAGGCTGAAGGTAACAATGGGTTACTGCTATATTAGCAGCTTTTAATACAGTTCTACAAATAAGACACAGTTAAAAGATCTAAACAGTAAGTTTTTCATATGGATACCTTGAAAGGTGTTTGAGTGTCATTGTGATTCAGTTAATAAGGATGCAAAATAAATTGTACATTTAGCTGAAACAGCTCACCAAAGGAATTAAGTGTGACACTACTTACTCAACTACATTGAGTTACCCATTTATACACAAGGGTAATTTTTACTGGAGCAATTCAGGGGTAATACCATGCTCCAGGGTAATTCAGGAGAAGGCAGGACTTGAACTTGTGACCCTTGAGTTTAGCAGAAACAGCACAAATCACTATGCTGCCTGCCATTTCCAGAACGTTATTTAGCTTCTTTTTTTTATGTTTGTCCACAGGTTTGTTTAAATTAAGGTGTTAGACCATACAGTGAATTTTAGCAAAGCCCAGTATTTGCAATTTCACTAAAACACAGCTAAACTTCTAGTATTATCTCTAGGTTTGCACAGCAGATCTCCCATAACAAGGAGCCACAACACAGTGCCAGAAATTTGTCTGCAAAAAACTCCATAATTTAAAGTTCACACATGGTGCCAGTAGCCTGTTCCTATCCTATACTGCCTTGCAACATAATACTGTAGAGTAAGGCAAGCTGTAAGGAGGGTAATTTGCTAATCTTTTTACAGTTTTATGGCTCATATTTGCTTTGTTTCTACACATTTGTAGAGTGTCTTCATTTTAATTTCGTTAATAAAGTGACACAATCCCGTGTACTGCACAGCACTGCGTGATCCCCTTGTGTGTGTGTGTGCGCGCGTACACGCACTGCATGCGATCCTCTGCACCGTGCAATCCCATGTGTGCCCCACTGCGTGACGTCCCTGTGTTTCAGTGATATTTGATGGTTGGTTAGAAGGTTTGGGGTTTTTCGGATGGGCTCTGAACACGTTTTTTTTTTTTTTGAAAATAATGGAAGACTGCAGCTTACTATACACAATTTCGATATCCACAGCATTTTCAGGAACAAATTAGGTGTGCAAATCAAGGGTTAACCGTATTATGTTCATGGGTCTCGAGAAATAAATTACAAACCTGTTAACTATTCTACCAGGGTTTTAACAGGGTAGAAAGTTACATTTTTGCACAGTAGATGGTTTATCTTATGAATGTTCTACAAGCCACAATATTGTTTAGGCTTAATTGATTTTCTGCTTTTCAGATCACCACAATGATCACACAGTACATGACTATCACACTCGCTAGTTTATACTTCCAATAAATGAACTCCCCAGGTCAGTGATTCAACTGAACATTGTGACTGTTTTGTCCAACCGAAAACACAACCTGTACATGAGGGCTGATGTGTCAGAAATGGGATTTCAGAAACTTCAGGGAATCGTCACAATTTTGTTGAAAGCCACTGTAACTTGCAGTTTCACACAAATTTACCGTCAGACTCCAAAGTTTATCAGTTAACCATCGTACAGTTTGTATCAAGTTCACATGCAGTTATTCAAATAAAACACTGCCTCGTATGCAGGAAAATGGCATCGAATTTTGTCATTGTGGAAAAAAATGTCATTACAATTACTTTAATGAAAATAAGTTTTATTACACTGAGTAATAAATACATACAAAGATGCAAATAATTGTTTTATTACAACAATTTATCCAAATCTCGATGCATGGTACAGTGTATTTGGCACTATCATATTTATAATTCACCTACAGTAGTGTGTTAAAAAGATCCGAATCGAATATTACAAGTCCCTCACTACGTTCATATCTTGTAAAAGCCATGCAGTTTCTATAATTAATATGGGATATTACTACCTAACATGCAATTTTTTTTTCTTTTATTTGCAAGCAAGCAGCTGAGAAATTCCAAAATGGGAACACGTAAAACCTGTAGGTTCTCGTCAAGCATCTTTCATACCGTCTTTTAAGTTTCTGCATTACCCAGGTCAAACAAGTCAACATATTTTCTTATTTTTTATTATTATTATTATTACATTTTTCAGAAGTGTTCCATTACATGAATTGTTAAAGGGAAGGGTGCCTGAAGTGATCAGCCTTCAGCCTGACGGAGTGGAACCACTGGTTAGGATCTAGCATTCCTCTCAGTCTCTGCCAAGCACTCACGCACCAGCCCTCTCGCATGGATGATACCTTCCGAAAAACGCCAAACACATTATCAGTCATTTTTGTCTGTAAATGTATTCAGTTTCCCCTGTTTGTATGTGTGTGAAAGCAGATAATATCCACAGTTTCGTACAAATTGGTATCTATAAAAGGACCGAAACGGAAACATGAAAATTCAGTTGAAGGCACTGAACCACGGCGGAATGATTCATTACTTATTTAAGGTACATCGACCATCGTAAGTGTGTGCAGTGTTTAAATTTTTACCTCTCTTTAATCTTTCCATAGCACTTTTACTTCCAGCATAAGTTGGTCTGATCTCCTTTCCCAGTTCTTCGATGATGGCTAGGAGTTCTGCATACTTGCTCTGAGGCACTTGGGTTCCACTGGTCCCCTGGGATTAACAATGAGTAGAATGAGTGAATGAAGCTGAAATCAGTTCGACTTTCACACCAGTATCCACGTTGAAGATCCATCCAAGCGTTGCTACCGTTGACATCATAACCTCACATATATTGCGAATCATCAAAAATCGTTTCGATTCTTCATTGTTGAAGAATCACTGAATTGTCGAACACGTTTATACGGCAGGTATGCAAGAAATAAAGCTCCTCTGGTCCACAGTGTACATAACAGGGGAAAGAAAATTGAAAATAAGTAATAACAAGATAATACAAATATAGCTAGATTACAGGTAAAAATCTGTGTATATGAAAGATAAATACAGTGCATAGATAAATGACAAAGAAATAAATACAAAAATATAGTACACACACACCTACATCGGACAGAAAAATTTGAAACTGCATTAATTTAGGTAGAATGTTCTTTGATCCTTTTTCAGTACCTGTGAGAAGCCCAAAGACGGAAGTCCATAGTCATTCACTATCGGTCTGTAGGACTGCAGCGTAGCTAAGCTTGTAGAAGGAGAATGGACATTTCCAACTGTTTCAGAAAAGAACAGAAATTCATATTATAAAAGCTTCACTTGGCTCATCCTTTTCATCAAAGCCACTTAGCATGTTTGACTCATTCATACAGCTGGGTATTTTACTGGATCGTGATCATGTGTTGAAGCAGCTCAAGAGGAGTCCGAAGCGGAACTTTCCGGCTGCGTCGAAAAGCAACCTCTCTGCCACGTTTGACGATTTGCTCTTTTTAACATAAAACTGTAGGTTTTTTAAATAGTGTTTTAAAGACGTACAGTTGCATTCAATCCGGAGATATATAGATGGCGGGGACAGCGGGCACATTGCGTACTGTAACACAGCGTGTAACGACGCCCGGCGACCGCTAGGTGTCATCAAAGGGACAGAAAAGAGCCCCGTACATCCAGATCAATCATCAGCCTTAGGGAGACGATCATGGAGGAAACCGAACGGACCGAATCAAAAAGCCAAACTGATCGCTTTTAAAAACACATTTAGCCGCATCGGCCCGTCGTTACCCGCCGCCGGACAGCGCGCGTTAGCCGAGAGACGGCGGGGTGCAGTTAGGCTGCGGGGAATGAAGCGCAGGAGAAGGTTTATGACTAGTAATAATGGCGGATATGAATCAGCTCGCAGGATCTGACCCTATATATATAACTGGACAAAAACTACAGACAAGGGCTTTCCCCAGGTATTCATCAGCACCTCGGATTTTGCGTGCGATAAAACGGAGAAAAGACAAGAAATTCGCCCCTAATTCTTCCTTACCCTGATTCACGGAAGTTCCCGGAATGTGCTGGTGGAGGTTGGGTTTGTAAGACATTCCCAGAGACATGATAAATTAAACAAATAAAAATGTCCCGAAATTCAGTGAAGCGTCTCTGTCTCTCTCAGACACTTTTTGTTTACAGCGGAGCGGCACCGGCAAATATGGCCGTCACTTTATATTGACACCCACAGGGCGGCCGGGCGCCCCATCGCCGCCGCCACCGCGGCCCCGAACGCGGCTTTTTCACCCTAAAAACGGCCCCGCAAACGGCGCGAGAAGCCGGGCGCACCGCAGAAAACAATAAACAACCGCATTTTAACACGAGCCGCCCGCGGACACGTGCGTGAACTGCGTTTTGCTGTTTTTTTGCTCCTTGCATTTTTCCCTCCTGCATTTCGGCGCCGTTTGGAGCACAAACACGAGGGCCAGTCCTGGGAAACTTTTTAAACACTTTTAACACACATTGCGTTACTTTTTATCGCCCCGCAGAAACGCCGTCTGGAGGGGTTCCGAGACGTTCTGCAGAACTTGAACAAAAAGCGTAAAACGTCACGTTTTCAGCTGAAAGCATCAAAACTATTTTGGTGAACTTTGATACATAAAACGGCAGGAAAATATTCGGAGCTCAAGAGATTTAAACAAAATCTGAGGTTATATCGAGAAGCCACAGGAATTTTTGCTGTGCTACAAAATTAGCGCTGATAATTATAAATGGCAAAATATATTTAAAAAAATATATAAAATTTAAAATAATCTAGTTTTTAAGATAAAATGGCAATTTTGTCGGTGGAGGGAAACTATTCCTCACTAGAGCAAGAGACATGTTGTGTTCCGAGGGACAGAAGGGACACGACTGAGGACAACGTGTGTCCCCCCCAGCCCCCCATTCATCCCGCTTTTCTCTCCCTCCCTCCATTCATCCCTTTTTCTCTTGCTCTCTCTTCCCTACCGGTCTCAATTTTCAATTTCAGTTTTACTCTTTTAACAGCAGAACACATTTTGATACGTTTGTATGGCGATGGTTCCACACAGTGGAGATTATTTTATAAATAGTGTATAAATGCAGAGCAATTTTTTAAACATTAAAAAAATAAAAACTACTACTACTAATAAAATATATCAATAAAAAGACTGAGCTTAGATAGATAGATGGATAGATAGATAGAGTCTCAGTGGCTCTTTCTTCCTAACCCCCCCTCCTCCCCCTTTCCTGCCGTGCCGCTCTCCCTCCACCTCCACCTCCACCCCTCCCCCACCGCGCGGCCCGTGACGGCTCGTGCCACGTGCACGCACAGCTTTCCCCCTCGCCCCTCGGCGACAGTGACACGACAGCAGGTCGCTGAACGTGCGGCGCTGTAACACCCCTCCGAGCGCCGCGCGCACCCCCGCACCACCTCGCGCCTCGGGACGCCGAACCGAGCTCTACAGCGCCCGTTACGACTTCCTGTGACACTGTCATTTCCGGCGTCCTCGTGCAGCGAGGGCGGCAGAGCCTCGCAGGAAATTGACTTAGGAAAAGATGAGGCAAATGATCATCTCTCCCCCAACTAATTCTATTTCTGTTCGAAATAGATTGTCTGTGGCTCCGAAGAACCGTGTCATTTGCCGAAATAGAGTTCAGTACCTCCCTAAACCTGTTTGTGTCACCGTCACATGACGACACCCCAAACTGTATATATAGAAAACAAACCAACGAACCGATTCGAATTAAGCTCAGATAAACTCACTTGTTATGCAGGTGTCATGACTGCTGGCATGTAAACAATTTCACACCCAAGTTGGTGAAAACACTCAGCAATCCCAGAATAAAAACAGCGCATTGTGACACCAGTGCAGACACGTCCTTTGCTGTCACCTCACTCACCTGTTCAGCTAATCCTTTGCCTCCCTTAACATCTGAGAAGTTGTTTCAGCTAAAAGGCAGTTATTTCTCTTCCTTAATTTATTTGATTCTAATAAACTACTATAACAGAGTTGTAAAAGTACTTATGTTAGTCTGTAGAAATGTTACCGTGTGAATAGTGTGTGTTGACCATTAGTCATATTTGGTTGTGCTCATGTTTGTGATATATTTTCTGTGTATATTTTTCCACACGAAACTCTCAGAAGCTGCCGCAAGAAGACGTGTGTGAAGCCGCAGAGAGAAAAGAGAAGAATTGCGTACTGTCAATGCAGTAGTGGCAGGAGAGGCGATGAAACAACAAGGTGTAGGAGGTGTAGATGGAGGAGCGTAAGGGGACCAGCACTGAGCCCTGTGGAACACCAGCTGAGACAGTCTGAGGGGAAGACAGGGAGCCATGCCAGGTTACAAAGTAAGATCTACCTGAAAGGTAAGACTCAGATCATTTCAGGGCTGCTCCTTTGATTCCAAGCTGTCCAGGAGCTGCACAGGAATGGCTTAAAAACAACTTTAATTTCCTGGAGTGGCCAAACCAACGCCTGAACCTCAGTCGAGCTGAGAATTTGTGGCCGGATCCTTTAAATTCACTCACAGTTTCCGTCCAGGTTGACAGAACTGGAGAAGTTTTGCAAAGAGAAAAACCTGCAGTGTCAAGATGTGCAAAGTTAATAAAGTGCAATTGCTGCCAAAGATACTGCTAATACACACTGACTTTGTGCGGTTAATACTTACGCGTTTGGTTATACGGTTATTTGTAATTCATTCAAATTTGATTTTGTAGAAACGCTTTCAGTTTGATAATAAAGATTATTTTTTGTTAATATCGAAGAAACTTTCTTAAATTCACAGTGATTTAGTTATGTAAAAAAGTAAAATATCAAAAAGTCCAAGGTGACTGAATAATTTTTACAGGTGCTCTGATTTCCACTGGTGACATGAAAACTTGTAATGAAGAAGGTCAAAGATATTGGCAATAACGAATCAAAGGTGTTATACAGACACTAGGGGGACAAATCAAGCTTGCTAAACACCGCCGAGTGTCCTCTCACCTTGTCAATATGTACTGTTCTCTGATGCTGTACGGTATATTCAAAAAGTTCCGAGCCTGGCTGAAGTGCTGCTGTGCTGCATGTGCCTGTGGCTTACAGACACAACACATTGCACTGGAGTCGGTCTTAAAGGATAATGACTTGATGAAGGTCACACTGATGCCTACAAGTTTATTTGGCAGAGCACAGCACAAGTTTTTTTAAAACAGCATGTTGAAACTAATATTTTCAGGTAATAATTATTATCACACCACATAAGTAAAAGACGTGTACCATTTGGCATTAATACTGCTGATTTTTTTTGACATTTTCAAAGATATGGACATTTCTGTGGTTATTTGTTTACATTATGTTTTCTTCATACTTCTAAAGTATCTTCAAAGGTTTCTGTGCTGCACAGTGAAAATAGCTTGTTTTTCCACTTTCTGCAATCAAGGCAGTAAAACACCCAAAGATGGAATGAAAACTAATGTGCTCTAGGGACTGGAGGCGAAGTCCCTCAGAACTGTACAGGAATGAACTAATTTGGCATATTTTTAATTTGTTCTAGTTATATATGACACTTTCACAGAAACTAACCTAACTAACCTGTAAGTAAAGGTAGTTGTGTATTATTATGCTTTAACAATGTGTACGTTTCGGTGACCAGATTCTGATATGATTCAGATGTGACACTTATTCCTCAGTCAGGCTTTTTAATCTGTTCTCCTCAAGTGATTTTCCATGACACTGCAACCCTTCCTGCTTTCTTTACTGCAATGTTTGGTCCGCAGGTGGGGCCTGAAATACACAAGTAACACACGTTAGATAGCATCACCTCGCATGTGCAAAACAAAATGCACCATGCTGAATAAATGTGCAGTGCATGAACGTGATGCGATTTATTTCATTTTCAGTTAGACTACTTTAATTTTGTGTTTTAATAAAAGATAATAAACTGGTGTCCCATCCATGTTGCATTCAATCTCAGACCCTGTGCTTCTAGTGTAGTAGGACACTGAGAACCCGTATTGTATGAGCTGTAGGAAGTAGGACCTACCCTGTCAATAATTTCATTTGTTAAACCGTATTAAGCTTTTACTGACTGTTAGAAACAACTCCAACTTACGAACAGACTTGCCATCCCAGTTATGTTTGGTAGTTGAGCTACAAGTGTTATGTGATGTCCAGGTGTATTTTTCCAAATACAGGTTAATATTTTCCACCAAATTTTTGCTGTGTAAATAAATCTTAAATGACCTCAGTTAGTCTTCTGATGAAGTAAAAGTGGTGAAAGTGTGAGGGTGAAAGATGCACAGAACGACAAGTTGTCCTTAATTCAATAACTAAACTACATTCCGATTTTGTGGCTTATCTGTATAATTAATTATGATTTTTCTCATACATTTATACAGTTACTTTAGGCAGCAAACATACCTTAGGTATTTGGTGCCTTGGCAGTGTCTTTCTTTGGACCCCCTCTACCCCCTGATAGTGTGGCAAAAATGTCTAATAACCATTTGTAGCACATAATCTGTTAATAATAGGCAAAAATTAACTTACACTAGTGCAGTGGTGGTGTCGGGAGCCACAACTCCCTCTTAATCCACCGCTGCTGCATGTACATGTCTACTAACTGTTGTGGGGAGTTATGGGGGAATGCAGACCCTTTGCATGTTCAACTTGTTCGACGGCTTGACAGACGTGTTGTTACACTCAGCGAGATCCTGTGTTTAAATACGTAGGAGATTTAAAGCTCGTGTTCCCACAGTCCCACGTCCCCAGTTTATAACACGGCCGATAGCAGTTGTTATATTATTGTGATTTAATTTACAAAAAAAGTGAGGTGGGGGGGGGTTGTTTGGAGGGGTTGTAATGGCACCCTGGCTTGTGGACAGGCCTGTGAAAGTAGACAGTTACTTTTTTTAACCTGTCTTAGTCCCCTTGTAGACATTTTTTCAAATTTTTCAAGATGCAAAAATGTGTAGAAACATTTGTTTTGTTCAAGATTTATTGGTCATGTGCAAGACTTAAATATCCTGCTTTTGAACAGATTTAAATTCTTTGTACAACAAATCAGTAGTGCAACTCGTGCAAGCATGAAATTACATTGCCTTCCAATGTTATAAACATCCATTTTAAGCAAAAGGGGAAAAGATATGCCACTATACATTTTAAACATCAACACATCATTCCTGCATCAGTCTATCCTATTATGACATTTACATAATCTAAATTAAGATATTAGAAAGTCCGTTGCTCAAATATGAAATGCATCAAGCAAAATATTAGAACATGGACATAAAAAAGTAAAAAGATCATCCCACAGCCAGGTGTTGAAGGCCATTACGACAACGGCGACGACATTCCAGTTGAAATCGCCTCGCAAGGACTGAATTTTGGATCGGGGGAAGAAAGGGGTGCACTTTAGTCCCTCACCTGACATACTGACGACTAAACATGAACACTGCAGTTGGCTGTTTAATAGAAGACAAAAATTAACTTTTTTTTTTTTTTTTTAAAAGTTCGAATCATGCAAGGTCACAGGTCTACAGACTCCAGTACTTGATTAACTCCCGTGGATACACATCTGATGCCGGCTGGAAGGTCAGGACAGATTCTGGCAACAAAACAATGATGCATGTGTGTACAGTGTGCTAAAGTAGCAGTGCCATGCTTTTGAAGTGTGTGGCCTCTGCACACACTAAGCTTATACTTTTAGCAAAAAAGTTAAAAAAAAAAAAAAAAAAAAGTGATTTGTCAAACTAACCCCTGAGCATTGTACTGTCTTTCAAAGGAATCAAAGTCTGAGCACGTCAAAACTGAAGGGAACTAATTGTCTTAAAACGGAAGCTTATTTACTATCCAGGGGACAAGAGGGGGGAAGTAACCACAAAGAAACCCAGAAAAATGTTCTGCTTCCTCCAGGTTTCCTCCCATTTCCTCCTTCACACGAGTGTCATCAGCACAGGCCTGAAGTGCGAGACATTCGGTGGATTTCTCCTGCGAATATTCTTTGGGCAAGAATGCTGAAGGTTTGAGCACGGCACAGGGAGCACGGTGACGCCACACGGGTTGCTATGTCTTGGCAAAATGGTTGATGCTCTGTGGGTGCAGCTGCTGCCACATCTGCTGTTGCCGCACTGCGAGCTGCTGAGACTGGTCAGATGACGACAGGATGTTGATGAGCGGAGCCGTGCAGTTCGTCGGGATGATCAGGCCTTGGAAACAATAGGGTGTCGAAATCGCAAACTTCACAACTCAGCTACAGCAGGCGCACCATATACATAAACTCTTCAATGTGGCATTTTAAAATGATTATTCTTGGCAAACCCCCCCCCCCCAACCCAACCCCACACTGTGCCTGTAAAGCAGTATAATACAAGTCATTGTCCAGTCAACTCCAGCTTAAATGTGAAATACACTCCACATGTATGTTCTAGTGACTTCCAGCTTGGGAATAAGTACGAATACTAAAAATTATCTCACCTACAATGCGCTGTCCGTCCTCAGTTCTCAATCGGACAATCTGCATTTTTACATTGGTACCACTGACAGAGGCAAGGACTCCTTCAACCTTCGTCCAGACGCTCAGCACAGAGCCGGACAGCACGTAATAGGTCCGACAGCGAAGGCCCACGTCGCACTGAAGCCCGACGGAGACCTTCTTACAGTTCCCTCGCCTAAAGCACACAGAGACACGCATATGGAGCACCAGCCAAACAACCAGCAAGTTTAAACTGCCGTGTGAGCCTTTGTGCAGGAAGAGCAACGTTATAAAATGGATGCAGTACCAGTACGCGTGAGAGCAGGTGTCAGCTGAGGAACTGTGTTGGTCCATCCAGTACTGCTTGGCATCTTCTGAAAGAGCCTATGATGAAGAACTTAGTCATTAGAGCATCCCTTCCAGAATGCCTTTCATAAGACTTTTCAAGTAATAAAAACCTACTTTTTTGCACTTCTTGCGAATATCAGTATAAGTCTCCAGTTTGAGTTGCTTCCCAGTATTTGGCCTATACACCAGGAAAAGCCTTTTTTTGTTGTTGACCTCCTTCACCAAAATGGCTGTCTTCTTGTTATTCCTCACCTCAGAAAAGAATAAAGACAATAGGGGAAAATCTTAACACCATGAACACAGCAGGATAATATGTAGATGAACCTCAACGCTTTAAAACCTCAGCTTAGCTCCTCTGAAGGAACAATACACATTTTTTCACCAATCCTGTTCCAAGGAGCACTAACTGAGGTTATTTGTGTCAACAGCTGCAAAGTCCTAATCGTTCCTCTCACTGCTGGGGTGATACTCACCTCTTATTGTCTGAGCAAAATTGAGCTGTGTGCTTTTTTTTTTTTTTATTGACACTTTTACACTTGTTCTAATGTGATATTTAGTTCTGTGTAATGATTCATCCCATCTCTCTTTTACCATAACATTGTTTTGTCACTCTAATGTACATGTCCTACATGCAGTTTCATTCTGGTTTAATGCAGTTTCTATCTATTTAGCTATTTATTAACCATTCGATCACTTTTTAAACCCTCTCTTATGATCTCTCATCTTACCTGTACATAAAAACCATCATCTGGTCCACTTTGTTCAGCCCAAATGTGTGTGGCATCTTCCCAAGACATACCCCTCTCTACACTCACCTGCAGAAAATTAGGATTAAAAAAAAAGAAAAGAAAATCACTGGTAATAAACAGGAAAAACTAGCTTAAATAAAAAGATCTGGAACTTTGAGTTGTCCAAAGGATGCTGAGGTCTGCTGAGAGTTTAACCAGTAGAAAGTCAAAAAACAAAAACATTAACATTACAATATTGAATAAGTTTCTCATGCTTAAATTTAAAACATGCACTGTAGATATCTTACTGTGGACAATTCCACATGTCCTGAAGTAGAGTATCCAGGGGTTAAAAACTTCTTTGAGTCAATTTTTTTCACTTTCTCATCACCCGATCCCAGATCTGACAGAATGGAGGAGGATTAAAATTAGATCTTCATTATCACAACGTTCATACAGTTTTACACATTTAGGGGCAGTAAATTTCAGTCTGCAATTCAGTGACTAGGGTCTTCCATTTACACACACCACTGCTTATAAACTCACCAAGAATTCCCATGTCGTATCTGCCGTTCTTCTTGGCGTTCTGAATCACAGCTGTTAGTGTGTCAGAGAAGTACTGGAAAAGTGCATTCTGCTGCTGAACCTCCATGCCCAAGATGCGGTTTAGGAATTTACCAATATTGTTGTAATCTGCTCATGGAAAAAAATACATAGGTATAAAATAAAAAATTAAAATACCAAAACAGTGACATAAGTCAAAGAAAAGAAAATCAGACAGATATATTCAATGCGTCACCTTTGTCTAACGTGAGGATTGCTGAGCGATCTTCTACATTAATGAGTCCAACACCAATTAATCCATGACGGATCTCTGTGGGAAAAATAATCACAACATGCAAAGGGCAGATCTCAGTTACATCTCGGGAAGACACAACTTTGTAATACATCATAATCTGCTCAGTCCTGCTTCTTGTAACCCTTTGTGCAAACTGCTCTCTGTTCCAGTAGTTTGAATTTTTGACTGAGCAGATTCAAATCATATACAGCAAGTAGCACTAATATTAGTAAGAATTATTTTATCACATACTCATGAAATGTGCATTTCAGACCAACTGTTGAATGAGGCCAAAGAACAAAATGTCAGCTTTTATTTCTGGGAACAGTTTCATTTCATCCCTCCATTTTCAGCTGAGCACACTGAGCCAAATGGGTGGAAGGTGTTTCTAATTCAGCAATGGGCAACACGCTGGCCAAAGGTTATAAGTGTTCAATTCTTAAAAAAGTGGCTTTAGGTTAATTCAACTGTTATATTTCAGAAACATTTTTACTAAGCTTCAAATGGAAAACCTATTATGCAGTCCTGAGCCCAATAACTTGACAATCATTCACATTAAAATATCATTTAAGAAAACTCATTTTTTATAAGGCAACAAATGTAGCTGCTCCTTGTGGTGATTCCATGACCACAACAGATTGTGAACCCTGAAGAAACCCCTTTAACTTTACATGTCTTTGAAACATTCCATTTCTTCCACAACATTATTACTTAGTAGAAAACAAAACAGAATTTTCTACAATACCTTTGAAGAAGTCACCTTCAAAGTTGGCAGGTGGAGAGACCAGGGGTGTGTCAAGGTTGACGATGGACTTCATCACAATCTCAAGAGCATTTCGTCCATACTGTAGAGAAAGTGTGTTAAAAAACAAAAACAAACCAAACCATAAAGGCTGGTAATTGATGAAGGGATATTACCTTGTTGTCAAAGTTAAACCGGCTCAGGTCTCTGGTTTCTGTAGCTCGCCTGTCCCCATGTGTAAGAGCACCCTGAAAACAGACCCCGAAAAAACATTACAGAAGTGCCAGAATTCAGCAGAACATGTTCAAAACCCTGGACTGTACCTAGCACACCTACCAGGCTTTCCAGCCTTTTAGCAACAATGGAGGCAAAGCGCTGCTCCCCAGCGAGCTCAGAGATGAGGAAAACATACTCTGGGGCGGTGACCTGGTTTGACCTGTGTGTCCTACCTGTACTCAAGAAAAGTAAGCAGCAGAGTTAAACAGTTTACAAGTGACAGTTAAAATTTTACCTTTCTTGTTGAAAAAACCACATTCTATAGAGGAAGTACAAAGCCCTCTTTGAAAGCAGAGAAACAAAACAATCTACTGTATCTGCAAAATGTTTGATTGTCCTTGCCAGTTGTACTATTATAATTTTAAACATAACTGAATAAAATTCAACTAAATTTCTTACCAAACTGCTGAATAGCTCTATCTGCACTCCATGGCAACTCCAAGGTCATGTGCACCCTCCTACGTTGGTTCTTCACCCTACGGTCTGCTTGCAGAGATATGCCGGAGCTGGCTGCTTCCGAAATTATGGCAATATTCTGGACATGGGTGACAAAGACATTTTGTTTATACAGGTGGCTTTTGAGTCAGTTTTCAAAACAAACTGACAGTTTAGACCTGCAAATAACTCTACCTTTTCTCCTTCCATGAACCTCTGCTTCTCAGTGAGATTAAGGATCTCAACAGGGACATCCAATTCAGACCGAGACTCGTAATAAATGCTGCCGTCATCATTGCTCACCACTCTGCCTTTGCGTCCCGTCATCTACAGTCAAGAAGCCAATGGGGCACAGAAAAAGGTCCATTCAGCTTATGTTAGCAATATGCAGACTTCTCACACTTAGAGGGAACTGTGTTGACTCATCAGTGCTTCCTTGTAGCCAAAGTGAACAGTTTTAGACCTTGCATACTACAGAGTTTATTAAATGGACAGCTTTCTAAAAAAATATTGTCAAAACAAAATAGGCCATAAATTTATTAAGTTGCAGTCAACACAGACTGACATTCAATAAGGTTGAGGAAAGTATTATCAATTTTGGAACACAAGTGGAGAAGTGGCCAGTGGGACAGCATCTTAAATGACCCACCTCTGCCACACTGTCAGGCCCCCCCAGTTCATCAATAAGCTCATCAAGAGTGTTGGGTGGCAAATCCTCTGCCAGTTCCTCCAACTCCTCCAGCAATTTGCGCTTCAGTTGCTGAGCAACCTCCACTGCATCCTGGCTGGTAACACAGCTACTGTTCTCACTCTCCGTCTTGACTGAAAAGTTAAAGAAAAAAAAATACATTACTTCATCTGAAGGTGCAGTGGATTAAAAAAAAAAAAAAAAAAATCTTAGCAGGAGTAGATGGAAATACTGACCATTGGTGGACGTAGAACTCGACAAGGTTTTGGTAACAGGGGTGGTGAATGTAGGTCTTGTTGAGCCCAATCCAGAGGCCAACAAGGCACTTTGAATGGAGTCTGGATCAATGCTTTTCTTCTTCTTGCTTTCCTTTTCTTTGTTTTTCTTATGTTCTTTTCTTATCAACCAAGGATCTGCAAAAATAAGCCCCCCTCTTAGATCTCATGCATAAAAAAAACATGTCGATGGACTGCTTTACCAAAATAGCACTTTGTCGCCAAGGTCATCCATGTTATGGTAGCGGCTATCATTAGGTTGTATGGCTCAGTGTTTTTTTTTTTTTTTTTTTTTTTAAGTGGTTAACCATCTACCCTCTCAAATCATATCACTGAAATTCTATGAATGCTAACTAACGAAGGATATAACTTACAGTAACACATTGGACTTAAGAGTTACTGTACCAAATGGTCTTTGTCATCATCTTTGTAAGTACTCACCATCTTCCTCATCCTCACTAGACTCATCTCTGAAAGGGTTGAAGTCATCTTCGTCCCCTGAGCTGACTGACTTGAAGCTGTTGTCATCACTATCGCCATCCTTATCCGAAGGCTCAGAATCGCTCCCACTTCCCTCAGAACTACTTCCGGAAAGCCCACCTGAAACACGTGGCTTCTTCACACCCTTCTTTGTCTCTTGGCCTGAAAAATGACAGTAAAGCGGTTAATTTTCTGTGCATGGGGTTTGACTGAAGCTCAAATTTTCATCTCTTTCATTTTATTTCCAAGCAGCATATAAAAGTGGGGAAGCTTATATATCTGTTACAAGCATTATTCCAAACAAACACCGATTCATACAGTTTTCCTGTCCGCAATTAGGGCTGATGTGACCAAATCTTCATGCTAAGAGAGCATTTGTGAAAAGTTTCACTATTTAACTTGTACCTGTACACCTCCAACTGCAAAAGTTCATTAACCATAACTCATGGAGAACATTGATCAGCTCTGGTGTTTGGGAGGCCCCTGTATATGCATGTTATTCTGTTTGTAGAGATTTTGACATTATCAAACGACAATTGAAATTAGTTTGTTGAACAAATAAATATACTGTCTTGTGAAAAATTTTGATGAAAAAAGTCTAATCCTTAATCACTGATAGCCTTTCAGCAGTCAAGTATAGAAAACTTGTAATTTTTTTTTATTTCAAATTGACAGCTATGGGGAAAAAAACCTCATCTTTTGACATTAAACCTTTCCCCTGGTTTACATTCTAGTCCATTCCTGAAAACCAGGCTTAACCAAGGAAGGAAAACGTAAATAAGAAGCCTATTTTTCCATTCACGTTTTGAATGTTATGATGAGGTTTTCAGAACATAGATGGTATAATATACTGTGCAGTATGAACACAGGTCATTGGCACAAGTTATTTTGTTGCAGACCAGACACTATGGGTACCCAGCAGGAACAATCCAAGCAAGATACAGAAGGTATTTGAAAATAATACCTAACAGATGAGTTTTTAAAAGACAGCTTCATGCATTAAATTAACAGAAAGGTCTTTCTTCCCTTTTGGCCACCCAATTCACAAGTCAGCAGTGAAAACAGAGAATGGACCCAAGAATACCTCAAACAAGTTGTTACATTAATTTTTCATTTCAACTCAATATACAAGATAGCTGAATGTCTCGACCAACCACTCTGACTATACCTAAAATTTTAGGATCTGCCACAAAAAACACAAGGTTTTCCTGAGAGAACATGGACCACCAACCTTTCCGTTTCTTGCCCTTTTGGTCTGTGGAGGCACTGTCGTTGGGGGAAGGCGTTTTCTTGGCAGACAGATCAATGCCCAGCAAGCTAAAGAGCTTCTGCCTGTCAGGGGCAGGAAAGTGCTTCTCCACCAGGGACTGCAATACACCCCTACCACAAATAGAACAATTGGCCAGTGTAAACAAAGTGTAAACACTGCGTGCAGAGTGATAATTCTTCAACACTAAATTCATCATGAAAGTAATGTTCCCGTTGCAAATTGACCGACATTAGGGAAATTATTCATTATAACTTTCCCCATGTAGCACTAGACTTAGAAATCCATCCAAAGATTGGGAGGTAATTAAATTACTTCTGCATCTGGTTCTTCACAGTATATCATCAAAAGATCACCTGACTGTAAAAATACACTGAAAAGTGATTGATGGCTCTGCCTGAGTGATTTCATTCAGTTACAATTACAAGTAAGAAGATGGAATGGAAAAAGCACATACTTGGCTGTGGACACAAAGTCATTGAGTTCACCTCCCCCCTCCTCCAGAGCTTCCAATGTGCGAGCTTCTCCTGTGGACTGGAGGCCAATGACCACGCACTGCAGAATGGACAACTGTGAGTGAAACAGTTTCAAGAGAGCAATACTACAGAACTGGGGGCAAGGTCTCTGTACCTTTCCATTTTTGACCTCTTCCCGAGCAAGTTGAACGACTCTGCGGACCTTGGAGGCAATGCACAGGTACTTGAAGAAGCGCTGATGGGCTGACCAAAACTGTCCCCACATTGACTTCTTCATGCGCTGCTCAGCATCCATTAGGTTGGCAGCCTGCTGAAACTTTTCACGGGCACTGACCCACTACAACACAACACAGCAAAAAGACATGCGCTCAACCTTTTTGCACCGATCTTCATTTATTAATCTAATTTATCCTAAATCAAGTACAATTGGAATTCCCTAAACTTAACACAGCTTAATCCCTCAATTTATTCACAGTTCTGTTAAAAAACATCAGATAAAGTTATTTAAAAGTTTGATGTAACAGTTTTGTTTTTTCCATCTACACATTGCATGGTTACAATGCCCTGAGAACATGAAGTGTGAGGCAGGGAATAAGCAAAGAAGTTGCCTGTATTTCATCATGTTTTCCACATGAAGCAAAATTAGCAAAAAAAAAAAATTACAAAATAAATACATCACATCCCCAACCTTTGATTTATTATGTTGTGTGTTACACAAATGAGATAGTGGCATGTTACTTCATGCATTTTTGGGCTTCAGGCCCCAGAAAAGAACTTAAAAAAAGTGTGGAACAGATACATTTTCTGCACCTCACTGGTGTAATGACTCATTTCATTTTAGAATCCCAACTATATTTCACTGGCCATGGAGAAATGACCAATTCATCACAGTTTTTTAGAATCTGGTCAGCTAACCTTAACCATCAAAAAGTTTTAAATACAGAAATAATTAATAAAAAGTGGCTGAATTAAAAATCTACAAGATGCTGCACACCCCCCCGCACTTCCTCAAATTTTCTCTCCCCTTCAGTGTTGCACTCCCCTATAGTTCCAGAAAAGGAAAACCTATACCATTTTAAAACTGTAACAAAAACTTAAAATAAAAGCACAGAAACCATATCCTCAAAAATCTGTTATACCAATATTTGTAACAAAAGGTACAAGTGTATAATCAAATCTGGCCACTATTTTCATGTCAGCTCAAAACTATTCTTCAGAGCAGGAACTTACTACTACTACTACTGCCTTACCCTATAGAATTAAAATCATCAAGTCATTTTTTTATGTCATTCAGGGTTGCGATTGTTCCAACACATAAAATCTCAAAGGTGTGAGACATACCAAACGAACGGCTTTGTTATACATCTTGATGTAGTCATCCGTCAAAGGGACTTCTTCAATCTTGAAAGTCACCCCAGCAAAACTCAGCTGTCGAGCAATGTACATTCCTCGCAGCTTCATATCCATGGCAACAATCTCCATGGCACCCACTCCCCTTAAATGAACAAAATGCTATTTCAGTTGAAGCCCTTTTATCTGGTAGGTGTAAAGAACAGTTGTATGCTCAAGTCAAAAAAAAAAAAAAATCAGAATGAGGAGAAATATTGTAGGTTATGCACAGCATTTAATTCAGAAAAACAATGTTAAGGGAACATATTTTGAAAAGGAAATAAGTTGACTCACACCTCCAACACAATCACGTTGATCAATTTTGTATTATATTTTTACGTTATGTTGAACGATCAGTTGTGTTGGGGGGGGCTCTTTGTGCACATGAGACACAAATGTTACATTGACAGAAATACAAACTAAACCACAGAAAGTCCAAGTAACATCATCTATAATTTCCTGCCAGTAAAAAAATCCTTCATCAACTGGTTATGTGTTCCTCTATACAAGTTTGCAGGGACTTTCACTTCTCACCTGCGCTCCACAGCTTGGATGAAATTGCTGAACTCTTTGAAAGGGGTCCCCTCCCCCCAGATACCTAGGCGGTTCATGTAGGCCATGTTCCGAGGCTCTGAAGCACCTGTCCACCAAAAAGAGATGCACCATTACCCACCATTACAAGTTACCTAAACACTACGCCCAGGCAGATATGAATAAGAGGTCATATAAAAGCCACTTTTTAAAAATATTCTTAGTCATAATCTAAAGCAACTGATACAGTTTACATCATTACCCATTTAAACAGCTGCACATTTTGCCAAAAGCACTCTGGACAAAACCTAATCTTGTTATATAGCATCCACCCAGTTTGTACACTTCAGCATCAAAACAATACACGACCAAATCACACTTGGTACTAATGTAAAGTCACATACCTGTGGCACTGGCATACACCACCCGTGCTTTTGGCAGACTGTTCTGCAGTTCCAGTACTGCGAGGCCCGTCTTGGTGGGTTTTGATGACCCAATAGGGCAAACATTCTTTGCCTTGTGACATTCGTCAAACACAATCTAAAGCCTTGGTCAAGGAAGATATGCAGTGCAAGGGTTTATCTGAATCATAAATATACATATGTGGTAAAGTCAATAGGTTCTAAGACTGGCTGCAGTGTCACGTTGCTGTGCCACATGCATTTATGGCGTGCAACCACAGTAGAACCAAATGATGGTCAGTCTTAGAACTTTGATTGCACTGAATAAATTTTACACTACTGTTAAAGTAAAAGTAATCAAAAGCAAATTGGGGTTTATTTAGAAGATAGGACACCCAGACTTTCATTTTCTAAATATATTTAAAGGATACAACTCCATCAAAGTCTGACCCACACCAGTGCAGTAACTGCTTGAACCTAGTTTTGTATTTCCCGCCAGATTGACTTTCTCCAATGAGGGAGGAGTATGTGGCAAAAATCACTCCTTTTTTCACACTTCCATTGTGTTTGGATGATATTTTTCCATATTTGAACTAGGGGAGGAAAAAGACAACATTGAGAAAGAAAAGATATTGAAAAGCAGGTTCAGGGTAGAGTCCAATGCACCTATTGAGCATATCTATGGTTTGCAGTTACCTTATTCAACGAATGAACCTGAATGTTTTTTGCGCCAATATCTCTAAGATCCCTCTCCGCATCATACTTCAAATCATTAGACACACTAAACCTGAAAGGAAAAAAAGTAGGCTAAGATCAGACATGTTGTGCAGAAAAATCAAAGCCTTGCAATGCGAGGAAATGGGATTCTTACCAGAGAGACCTCTTCCTGCCGAGGAGGTAGTTTTCATATATAATTCCAGCAATAGTTCTGCCCTTCCCCACGCCAGCGCCATCTCCTATCAAGTACGCTGCTCTGTCTCCATTGGGCAGGAATCTCTCATGTTGCTGAATGTGATGTACAGTGTTATCAGAATGAGGACTGCATGTTCACATGCTGAATGTTCTCAACAGTAAACAAAATAAATAACTAAAGGGATGTTATAAGTAACAGTAAATGTAAATGCAATGATAGTTGCTGATGGTTGTCATTGCTCCATGGCCTTACCTGAGCAGCGTAGGTGATGGCTTCCAGCTGCAGAGCTGACAGCCATCCCCTGTCTATGGTTTCTTCTGGGATGGACAGGTGGTACCACACATTGGGTGGGGAGACACTGGACAGCGAGCTGGTCTCTACAACAGGGTCTGGATGCCGCAGGCCTATTTTCACTAGAGGGAAGCGATGGAGAAACCATGAGGCTTCACTACTCACTCCTTGTTGTCTACATACAAGGTGGTCTCAAAATCCCTATGCATGCTAACTAAACTTGAAATGGTCTGTAGGCTTTGCTTCAATCTCCACTCAAATTTTCATCTTTTATGTTTCTCTGGAACACATAAACCATGTATAATAAAGTTTAATAAACATGCATAGGAATTCAGTGGACGCCTTCTACACGTGCTACCATTTAGAGCACTTACTGTTTTGCAGTGATATAAACTTCCAGTAGATGCTAATATATCCATAACCACACAGAAATCTTAAATTGTTTGTCCATTCTTTTCCCATTGTTGGGGGCCACTTTAACACATGTACCATATCTGCATTGTCTGCACAAAAACCCTTTCACATCCCTTACATTTCATAGGCATGTACTCTGCATACGTCTCAGCATGAGCCAGCTCTTCCTCCTCCTCTTCCTCAGCCTCATCCTCATCTTTAACTCCCTGTTCCTTCTACAAAAACAAAAGGAACATTTAACATTTTGCAAGCAAAACAATTCAAACTTTAAATTTCATGTCAAACAATACTAAGCCCATGTGCCTTTCTATTGGCTTATCATTCAAATGAAAACAAACACCCAGTCTGCTTTTCTACTGCAGCACAGATGAGGTTATGTAAAAATGTTTACATAACAGATGGACCTGCTAGGTGGCAGTCTTCCTAAAGGAGCCAGAGCCGGCACTCAGACTCACATTCGTGGGTGAAAAGCTCCTCATTTTGATATCATCGTTGACCCAGATTCTAGCCACATCTTTGCTGGACACCTCCTTCTTCACTCCATTGTTTAAATCAGCTAAAAGAACAAGGGGAAGCAGATGAACCACAAAAAAAATAGCAGTACACAGCAACCACCACTTCATGAATTTCTCTTCCTATAAACCACAATTTACAAAGATACACACCTGGGTTAACTTTTCACCATAGTTCCCTGACAACCAAGATTTCTTCCCTCGATTGTGAGGTCTGAAATGTGAACATGCTCAGCAAGGTGTGCAAATCTGTACCTCTGTGAGCTCCACCACCAGTATACTAACACCAACCCTACCTACCTGATTTATTTACCATCCTCGAAGAGACCAAAATTATTTCTGCAGATGGAATGGAGGAATTGGATTGGACATTTAAGTAATTATTTACTTAGCCTTTCATTTAACAAACACACAGTATTACACCCATTTGGCTGGAGACACTTTCAAAATTCTTTACTATCAATTTATTTTATAAAAAGGGCTTGTTTTTCCATTGGTGATAGGAATGGAGCTTCAAAAATGATGTAGTAAGAAAAACATTTGACTGAAGGCACAGAGTAGAATAGTTCAGATGGAAGAAATATCCCATGGAGCTACTTCCAATTTAAATTTAAAATAAACTATTTTGACGTAGGCCATCAGCACAACCACAATCCTGACTTCAAACATGTTCAGAATTTAATCTGATGAACTGCTACTGATATGCATTGGAGCACCTTGGAAATTAATGAGAAACCTGCTAAGGTAGTCAAAAGGTTTGAAATGCAAAGTAGGCACCACTGGGTTCCTGCGTGAGCCACCAAGGACAGCTTGCTGCCACATACATAACAACACATGGCAACATTTTCTTTCAATGTAACCTTAAATTGCATATATTTTTAGTGAGAAGGACCACATAGGGCCAGTCATATTCTACAGAACCATGTTACAATTAGTGAAAAGGTAGAACATTAAATATAGTAACAGATTAATCAAACTTACTGGTGGCTGTTGCAACTGGCTGGGCAATATTAGGGGGAGGTTTTAACTTCATGAGCTCCCCCAAGCTGCTTGTCTTCAGCAGGTCTTTCAATTGTATCTGGTCTTTGTTCGGCTGAACCACATCACACATGGTTGTGGTGGGGCTCGCCCGTGTAGTGGGGGTGGTATGGACCACCTTAGCCACTGTTATAGTCTGTCTGGGGGTGGCACTGCTGCCAGCAGACGGCTTGGTCACAACTATAGTTCCCAGTGAAGGCAACTGATTCAGCTGGTTCAGGACAAATGTAGTAGTCGATGGCTGAGGCTTCTACAAGTACCCAAGAGATAAAGGAAGAGAGCGTGATGAACATCATTACCACAGCAAGCCACAGTGAAATGCAGAAAATAAGTATCCAAAAAAAGGGAAAAAAAAAAAAACAAACGACACATTGCTATAAAGGCTACACTAATTACGTTGTTTATGTAAAAGGATAACACACGATCAAGGAGGAAAGATATAAAAAGTGAGGTCACACTACAGCACATCACAATCATGTGTGTAAAAGTCCATTTAAAATAACCAGTAGAAATCAACCTAATAGGTCAACCTTAAAAAACCCCAGCAGCATTGTAGTGGGAAATACTATTATGAATGCTTTATCAGAGGAAACTAATGGGAAAGACATTTCTAAACAATTCCCCACATGACAAGGAAAAGGATATTGCTGCAGTCATCAACACACTAGGAACTCCTCACTTCATTGCATGCAAATTTTCATTAAAATTATTAATTATCATTAACAAATAATAAAAAAATGTTTGTGGAAATTTCCAAGATGCTATTTCATAAAATTAAGCCTTTCTAAATACTAGTGATGCAGAAAAAACATTTTATTACTTTCCATCAGCTTCAAGACTTATTGTTCCCTCAACAGAACTAGAAATGTTAAAATTAACTGCCCGATAACATGGTAGGTACATGAAGATGGTAGTTTGGAAGGGAAATGGTATCATTAGTCAAAGAGCAAGTGTATGTTTATACAAACCAGACAAATCTTGAATGTCCAGATATTAAAACAAAAGCAGACAACTCCATACAAACGTTTCCCATTAATTATGCAAACCAGAGCATCCTCTTCTATAACACCACAAGTGACTATTACATTACTAATGCTGGACACATCATTACTGTCACAAAAGTACATATTCGGCTAAAGGAATCAAAGAACAGAAATTCTTCCCTTCTTATGCAAAAGCATTTCAAAGCATGACCAGTACACATGTCAATATGGTTCTAGAATGTAGTTTAAAAATGGAAAACTGAACTGAAATACCTCCAAGTATAACCAGAATATATTACTCCAGAAATAAAGACACCTAAATAATCTATGACACATTCTCTGCATTTATAGTTAACCTCATAAAGATAACAAGACAATTCCTGGATACAGATGTCAATTTTACAATGGGTGCGCACATAAACATTAGTGACAAAACCAGACATACCCTAACTGTGACTGTAGGAGTGGGAACCACAGGGGGCACAGTAGGCTCCTGTCTCACCACTCCAACTGTCTCTGTCCCCACGTTGAAATCCAGGGCACTTATTGGAACAGACTTAGGGAAAATTTAAAAAAAAAAAGGGGGGGGGGGTCACATATATGGAAATGGAAAACTCCTTCCAAGTTCTCCAGCCTACTGCTGTGGTTCTGTATTCAATGTTGTAAGAATTTTGGTCCCACAGCCAGTTACTAAACAATAATCTGCTCATTACTCATAACACAAAATAACTACTATTTATTACAGATATTATTTATTACTGGCATGTTTAGGAATTGAAACTAGTGGTGCACAAAATCTTACCTCCTGTTGTGCCGTGGTAGGTTGGGCTGCATCCACTCCGCCGATATCAAAGAGATCATTCGGACTGATCCCACTCTCACTCAGGGCAGCGAGCAGCAAGTCCTGTCCAGGGTCCATTTCTGCATCCCGGGGAAGTAAATGTTATAACACAACCATCCCTAAAGAAAACTCACTGAACACATACATTAAGCTATAAACATGTGCACACACACCTACATAAAATCATCTTATTTAGCCTGCTTATATCCCAGGTGAAGCTGAAATTTGATCCAACTTTCAATATAACAGTTTAAGGATATCCTGTATTATTGGTTCAACGCGGCAATTTGATTTCAGAAAGCATAAAAGGTTAATGGTGAAGTAAGCAGTGTCATGGCTGGTACACAGGGCGGGAGCGGGGTGCCTGAGAAAGGTCATCCGCAGAGCTACAAGCGCTCGCAGCCTTCACTCAAACACGTGTTCACACGCAAAACTTCCGGGTTTCACCAGGATCACACACATCACTTTAGCAAAGAGACCATATTTCACATTTATACACCGCCACAAAGGGCATTATGACACGAATACGTGGACACTGGCTGGGAAAGTGTAACGAAAGCGACAGTATGACCTGAGAATGAAGCTCGTCTCACACGGGAACTGTTAGCTAGCTACAGAGATGCGCTCGGTAACCAGGGAGTAGTTCACAAAAAAAAAATCTGCTCATCGCACTATTTTAAAAAGCTGTTCAAATCATTAAGATACACGGACACATAAAACACAACCTTCAGCCAAAAAGATTAGATAGTCTTTAAAATAACGTTCACCGAACTGGCTAGCTCTCAGCACCTCGGCTAGCTCACCGCGTCGCCTCATGTTGAAATAAACATTAACAAATAGCACCTTTTTTTAACGATTTAACCATAAACACAACAGTTTTATTTTCTGAAACCGATTAACGTAAACAAACCGCCTTGCACATGGAAGGTGACAATGAAACACGTTAGTTTCGTTTATCGGTGTTTTAAGCCTAACGGATCATCACTAAAGAAAGAGGTGAAGACGGTATTTTGAGGATTATGCAGAAACGTTTTTTGGGGAGGAGGTTTATGAAATTTTCGGCGGTTTGTGAGTCCATACCGGTCAAACGGCGCCCTGCTCAGCCGCAGTCCCTCGTTCTGCTCGGTCACCTCCGAGCAACCACAGCCGCACAAAAACAAAACTAAACCCACACTTTCTGTTCTCGCCTCACAGTTGCTAACAACTTACAGAACTTAAAGTCAAATCAGCCGAGTCCTAAAAAATCCACAGACATTTTCGGCGTGTCGGAGTCGCCCTGCGGTACTTACTGATCAACTTTTGAGGCTCCCGATTTACCACAGAGGATTGGAGGCCACCACTGCTGCTCTTTCGGTCCGCTGCTTTCTACCCGAGCGTCGCCATCTTTCCCCAACGACCGGGGGCCGCATGCGGGTCACGTGACGACCCACACCCGAAAGCAGAGATCCTCAAAAACGGATTTCTCCGGCTAAAACCGTGCAAACCAAGTCCAAAGCAGTAGTAACGAAGCCGCAGATATACTATGTAAGTGGGTTCATATGAAACTACCATTGCTGATACATCTATCATATTCTAAAGAGATCGGAGAATCAGAGAAGTAAGCTTTGCTCACGTGACCAACGGCGCCCTTTACAGGAAATGACGACATCCTGCAAGTTTCCGTAGACGCAAATAATGACATCGCTAAGTGGTTACGGGGTCCATGTTGGGAAGGTCAAATTACACACTGTTGCTAGGTGTTACACGGTAAACAAGGTTTATGTCTGGATATTTATGGATAACAACATTAACAACTATTTCTAATATTTGGTCTCCTCAGTTTCTGATGTCATTCTTTTGTGTTTACTTCAAATGAAATTTTATTCATTTTATTTCAATTTTTAATATTATTTGTTAGGTACCTGACATTCGGCACTGCAAATTCAGTTCGCATGGAAATTTAAGTGATCCGTAAAAGAAAACATAAGATTTCACATTGTAAAAATGTGTTTTTCTTCCAGAAATTGTTTATGCTAATTTAAACAGCTTTTGTGTGACGACAGTACAACATAGAACAGTCGTGCGAAAGTAAATGTCATGCGCAGTTACTACAGTTCGCTTACATATTTTATTTTATTGCTTATTGCTTGGCTACACGCTCCATATGGAAGTCTTCGGACTATGTCTCCAGTTTCAAAACAGTGCAAACCTAATACCATGTTCATTATAAGGTGTGTGCCACCTCTACAAGGAGATCTTTTATAGCACCTAATAGCTGGTGGTAGGAATGATCTCAAGCAGCACTCTGTGAAACAGCTTAAGCCATATTACATAAAATAAAACAATTATTTCATACTTGCACAGCTGGCAGAACTATTATTTCTGCTCCAACTGAAATAATATTGCTCTGCCCTCCCATTTCCATCCGTTTTTATGAACTAATCCTGAGCACAGTTGCCGAGGTCTAGAGCCTATCCCAAAAGCAGAGGGCACTAGGCTATGAAACCACCCCCCCCCCATCACAGACCACCACAACATTTAAATAAATTTGTTGTCATCCTCATCTGATGTGTATCTTTAAAATTGTGACCACCTTTCACCCCACTATCGATAACAAGTGATCCCATCTAATTTCAACCACACATCACAGGTATAGAGTGGGTAACAATCCATAATGTAAGAGAGAGGAGATGGGTAATGAGATGCTTGAATTATAAAATTAATATTTTGTTTTTTTCTTACATACTTTATTTGATTTTATACATCAACTGAAAAGAAGTTTTGTGATCAGCAAAGAAAAAAATTATTAGTTGCTTTATCCCGGGCAGGGTCACTGTGGGTTGGATTCTACCCTAGAACCACTGGGTGTCAGGCTATGAAACTACACCCTGGAGGGATGCCAGTCCACCAAAGGGAGGAAAAATCAATTATATGACATAAATTAAAACAAATTATTACAAGCATCTTGCGCTGTTGGGAGTTCTGTTTAGCATTATAAATGTGTAACGTAGGCAGGACAGTGAGGCAGTTGATAATGGCAGTGCCTCACAGCACCTGGCCACACAATGAGACGCAAAAATTGTATGTCTCTGTGGTACAAGGGGAGACAGAACACACACTTGGACTTCAGTTCACAGTCGTACACTCGGGGATTTGACAAACGTGGAACCGCAGTCACAGAAGAAACACTTGCACGTGACCTTTCACACAGACACAAATGACTGCACAGGGATATCCACACCTAAATCTGCCTGCTAGACACCATGCTGACCTTAACATATGTGCCTAGTTACAAATAACAAACAAACAATTGTCATGACAACCCTATTTAAGCACCTGCTGTCCACAGTAAGAGGGTTTCTTCTGGAGTGCAAGAAAGAGAAGCAGAAACTTATTCTGATCCACTTTTTGCACAACTTCTCAAGTTTCAAAATGAAGTGACACTAGACCTAAATTCCTGAATCCATGTCCTCTTGTTCTATGAACCTCAGTTGATGACAGTTTGAAAATGTCAATATAATGGGATGGATGAAGTTGGTAGTATATAACTGGATTTGTTATAGATTTGAGGCCGAAGGAAAATAGATAAACACCAATGAGTGATAAAAACTCGCAGGTCTGAGACACTAAGTGTGAGTCTCTGTCTCAAAATGTCCAATACAAGTAACTGATACAATATTTTGACCATCCATTTTCCCATCCATCATCAGTAACTGCTTGTCCAGTGCAGGTTACAGAATAAAATGCCTGCTGTGAAAGTAAAACGACCTTTCAATCTCCCACTCCCTTCTTTCATCGCTTGTGAACAAGACCCTGAGATACTGAAATTCCTCCAGCAGGGGGACCTCACCACCCCCAACCCAGAGAGGGCATAGTCCACTCTTTTCTGGGACACGACCTCGGACTTCGTGGTGCTGATTTTCATACCTGCTGCTTCACACTTGGCAGGGAATTGTTTCAGTGTGTGTCAAAGGTCACAGTCAGACGAGGCCAAAAGGACAACATCATCAGCAAAAATTAGTCTCCCTTAGTCCCACAACCGAACACCCCCCACCAATGGACCCCCACCTTGCTGTGGTGGTGGGGCTTTAGTGTCTCTGTAAATCTCGGAGCTATGTTGTCTCAAGCCAAGAGCTCCTGATAGGGTCTGCCAGAGTCTCCCTTGGCAAACAGGTTTGGGGGGAGACTCTAGACAAAGAACGGTCCACACTAACCCTCACGAATGCACAAAAAAGACTAGAGTGCACTGTGCCCAAATCAGGGTTCCTGGGACCTGCTCCTGGAGCCAGGCTTGGATTTGGTGCTTGTTGATTCGTGCCTGGTGGCCAAGTGACCAGCAAAGCCCAGTCGGGCTTAGTCTGCAACTCAGTGTGGAGGCATCATGTGAGCTTACCACCTGCAAGGTAAAGGGTGGAGATTGGGTGCAGTTTCAGTCAATGAGCAGACATGAGTGATGTAGGCCTAGGCACTGGACTTTACAGGTGACAAAGTTGGAAATTAAGGAAAGAGGACAGAAAAAACAGTCCTTTGAAATATGGTGCTTGAGGAAACTTTTAAAGATACCACGAAAAAGCAAGGACAACAAACTGATAAATTCTGAATCAAATCAACGTGTCACAAGTCAAAATGTTCACCACTTCATTCCATAGGCACGTCCAGCCTTTTTGGTTATAGTTGTAAATAGACATGCTATATTTCTTGTCACACCAGTGAAATGTACTCAAATCCTAACTCTAATCCTAATTTTGCATTCCATATACATAGATAGCACTTCTATGTTTCCAGAACATGTGCAGAAGATGAAAGGAAATTTTTATGTTGGGGGGCACTGGCACCTCACAGGTGCTTAACTGTGTGTTCAGACATAGGTTTCAATAGAGCTCAGTCTGTGTGTAGTTTTTAAGGTGTCCCCTTGTTTGTGTGGACTTGCCCTAGTACTCTGCATGCCTCCCACAGTCCAAAGATGCATGTTTTAGAGCCACTATAATTTAAATTATTACTATTGTTATTCAAAATAGGGGACATTTCTGTAAGATAGCTGATGCAAGCCCAAGAGTAGTTTAACCATATTCAGTTGTAAGAAGCTGAACATGACTGTAATTTAAACAGTGTGAAGCAGAGGGCTCTATTTACATGTTTAAGAGGTAAATACTTTACCACAGTTACACAATGGGCCATTATATAGCAACATGTAATCAGTATTACCATATTTAGCAACTGTTATACAAAAAGCATTTTGAGGACCTATACATAAAAATGTAACTGCTAGCTTGTTTAAAAGGTCAAGCTATTAGTTTCAAAAGTCCTCTTAGATAAAGTACTTATATAGAGAAGGTGATTATGTTATAGTTTAAATTACATTAGCTAAAGGTGATGCAATTATATAGTTGGTATTCCAAAAGGGCTGAATTGAACCATCACCGGTAATGTGTATTAGTTTTAGATGAAGAAAAAATATCAAAAGAAATATTGCTAAGAGTTCTACATTATTCTCCTTTCTGTTTGATAATTACAAGTGCATAATTTTACATTTGCATTCTGAAAAGGGAAAGGAAAAAATGGAAGGAAATGGAAAGATAAGCTAACCACTAAAGGTAAAGATAACCACTACATTAATGTTATTTCAAAACTAACCTAAGTGGAATGAAATCGTGATTTTCATAATGTTACTTACCAGTTCACCCCTGGTGAGCCCACTCAGACATTACTGCAAATGTTCATTTCAGCATGAGCTTTTTCTTAGAGTCAATGCAACAGTGGAAAAAATTCATACTGTGCACATCAAAATGACCAACTATGTTTAAAGTCTGTAAAAATATAAGGGAAACAACATTAAGCTGCCCAGCCCTATAGCTACAAAACCTATGAACATTTAGATCCAAGCATGTCAATCTGGAATGAGAATTTTGCATATTTATTTAATATTCTTCCATGGCCAAACTCTGATGAGTATCTTAAAATTATGTGGTAATGTTGGCTTTTTTGGGGAAACTTGTCAATGTCAAAAGTATTTACAGTACTGTTATTAATATGTTTTTAAAAACCTTGATGTACTGGCAGCCGATCCAGTGTATAGTTTTACACTTTTGAACCCAAGGAATTTGTGGATTGACCAGGAAAAAGCGGTTAATGATGACAGGTAGATGGATAATATAATTTAATTTAGTAAAACTCTTCAGTTCTTAACAGATAAAAATATTTTAATCAAGTAATGCCTAAAAATGGCACATTAACCAGCTTTCAGAATTCATTAAGAAAACAAAGGTCTTTGAAGAAATAAAATCCTAAAAACACATTTGCCATGTTTCAATGTGAAGAAAAAAAGAAACAACAGTAATTTTTAAACCTGTTTTATTTAAAATGTCATTATAAAATAAACTCCTTAAATGCAACCACCTAAAATCTGGCAAACTGTGAAACAATTGGATATCACAATATATCATTTATAACTATATGGTCTCTACACGGCAATGATTACTTTGAAAAGAATTCTTTGAAAAGCAGCCTGTCAGCTTGCACACATTACATCCACTCATACCTGCTTACTCACTGCAAGTTCAGACTGTTGTCACGTTTAAAAATATTAATTCTAGTAGATCTAATGAAAGCATTAGACAAAGAATAAAAGAGAATAAGACAAGATTTAAAGTCACACTCATAATTGTAGGTTATATCTAATGGATGATTGTCTATACCAATGCTTGGACAGGCCTGGGAGAAGACAAGGGACCACAGGGTTTAATAAACAATTTAGAATAGTTTCTTATCACTGATCTGAAAGAATGGGTGTCTGTGTGTCTGTGGGGGAGTGAGTTCACGGGGCCTTAAGCTCCACCTTTCTGCCCTGAAATGTTCTTTTTGCATTTAAATAAGGAAGTATTTTCCCCCTGCCTTTTAGTTATTGTGCTCTGAAAAGCGCTCACACTTTACTAAAGGTAAATATAATTTTCTCTGTTATTTATTTATTTATTTATTTATTTATTTATATTTTAGTTATTTTAGTGTAGTTAAGTTTTTCCCAGAGGTGGGTGTTTATTTTATGTGTGTTTTTTTTGTTTGTATTTATCATTTGTTAATTAGTTCTTTGGTTAGTTTTTCCGTGTGTTTGTTTTTAATAATTTTAATTTAAAAGGGGAAGACGTGTTTAATACCCACATAGGTAGGTTGAGTTCAGTAGCACCCCGGAACAGACCAGGGGTCTTTAACTAGGATTTTAAAAGTAGTTTTACTTTTTACGTGACGGTTTTAATTATTTATTGTAGTGATTTTATTAGTAGTTTTAAAAAGAATAAAGTCAGAGATGATGAATAGAGTGATTATAACTGTTGAGGGGGACAGCTGGTGATGCTTGACACTACGTGTCAATGCAGGTCCATTCTGATCCGGTGGTAAATAAAAAAATACAATTTTCTCAAAAAGTTTTTTCTTGTTCGTGCTTGTTTTGTCATATCTTATCATGTTCACTAATGCAAATTAAGATTTTAAGACCAAAAATGTCAGGCATTCCTTCTGTGTAACAATACTTGGAATAATGTTATTATAACACTTATTAATAAGCCTTTTCAATAAGACTCTGGAAACCTTACATATTTATTTAGGTTTACTTTATTTACCTTTTCATGACCAGGTCTAATACCTGTAGCAAAACGGATCATAAAGAATACCTGTAATGCAATGACAAGCGTAAGACTGGATGCATTAGATTTCTGTGCCTCTATTTTCTATGTATTTTCTTGCTTTTATATTTTTAATCTGATATGAATAATAAGGAAAACTAACCTAGATTATACTGGCTTTTTCACACACAGTTGTGTTTGTTGCTGCAACTGAATTTCCCGACCTATCAATTTCAAATCTTCATGAAGCACATTCACCACGGGATTAACCTTTGTTATAGTTTTGTTGATTCTTTATTGACACCTTCGCGTTAGGCTTTAATCACTGGTGACAAAACAAATTGTCAGCTGAAGGGGACCAAAAAAGATCAATATTTGTCCTCATTGCATCACTCGTCGGCATCGCCGGAGCTGCACAAACAGTACTGTACTGGGGCATGTTACCGTTGCCGGGACATTAGAGGGACACGCCCCTCAGTTGTTACGCCTAAAATGACCGTAATTTCAGCATTTCAACATATTTTTTCCTTGAGAGTTATTGTAAACCAAAGGTAAAATGAACCAAAAGACATTTAACTCAACATTGGAGCGAACTGAGCGAGTATAAAATCTGGGACGAACTGTATGGAAAGCGGCAGGGGAACCGACCAATAGAGTGAAAGGGAGTGAGCGAACCAGCCAATCAACGGTCGCCGTATATTTCAAACATCGCAAACGTCCTCACGCGTGGCTCGTGCAAAAGAAGATTAGGGTTTTTCGGCTTTGAGTCGCTGCGGAAATACTGAGTTTTAAACGTCGCGGGAGATTAAAGAAGCGGTGCATTTGCGGAAGTTTGGGGTTCAAAAACTTAACACCTTTTCCCGGACCCTGTCTCAATTTAAAGGTTCGGCACAAAAAGTATTCCTGGCAATTGCAATGGCGAAAGGTAAGTCTGGCGCGTGCCGACAGGTACACGTCCATCTTCCGGCGGCTGCCTTGTGCACCTGGCCGGGTGTTGTTGTTGTTGTTGTTGTTGTTGTTGTTGTTGTTCTGTCCGTTTTTGCGCAGTTAGAGATGCTACACTGTTTCCACAGCATTTCACTGTTTATTTACTTGCCCGCCGTGCTCAGCAATGCATTCTGTAGCTGCAGTCTGCGGAACTTGTACAGCTTTTGTATCGCTTCTTTACCCCTGTTTTCAGGCAGTTGCAGCGGTGTGTTAAATTTGTAATGTGACAACAGTGAGTGAAACACCAGTATTCCGACGGTTACTGCAAGCGCTTGCAATATTCCACATTAAGCGTGCAGTTTTAAAGAATAATAGTGGTAATGTAACGGTTTATCAAAAGCGCACCGAAGAGGGTCGTGTTATGCTGCCCCCTGTCGTTCGGGCCTGGTAACGCGGCCCGCTGTCACTCCAGTCCCTTTAAATGTTCACGTGGTGCTCCAGCCGAGAAGTTAAAACATGGCGGATGGGAGGAACGTCGAGCGCTGGCTCGCTTGAGGAAGGCGAAAAATATTCCAGCCTATGACACTTTCCAGTGCCTGTTGTGCAAGTAAATCCAGCGGGGAGAGAGATAGAGAGAGACATCCGCAGCAGCCGGCGAGCGGATGATGTTTGTTGTTTCGTGGTTCTAGGTGGGAGGAAAGGGCCGAGCGGCAGCAAAGTTAAAGCCGACGACGCACGGAGGAAGGGGACAAAAGAAAACAAACCAGAAATGAACGGGGTACGTACACTTTTCCCTTCTTTTTTAAGCCCTGCAACAGGCCTCCCCGCAGAAGCAGTCCAAATATTTGCCAATTCATACTTTTTAATGTAAACTAAGCGCTCTGCGTTAGTTGGCACAGGCAGAGGCTGCGTCTGGCTGACAATTTTTGCCAACTTTATAATGGATCTTGATCTCAGACTCGTGTCTCTTATGTGATTTCAAGATGAAATGTATATTTGCATTTAAAGCAGGCTGGATGTGTGGGCCCTCCAGTGGGCCAAGCTTTCTGTAGCACTTGTATCTGCATGGGATGGGTGTGATACATAAGAATTGCTGGCTAAGACACATGGATTATTTAAAAAAAGAGTAATTTTTCAATTTAATTTGGAAGTGGCAATTAACCGACAATAAAATGAATGTTCTTCCAGTTTGATATTATGATTGCATGGGCTCAGTTGAAGTTTCAAAACAGTTTTATATTCTGTGCTGGAAAATGGCTCTGTTATGAAGGTTGTCAGTTTGACATTAAGGTTAACTTGTAAATTTGTGGAAGATGTAAATTGCCAGGAAATGTTGCACTTTGTGCTGAAGCCCCTTGGGAGCAGTGCAGGTCAACCCAGTTTCACTGCGCTGTAGATGAATGTACCTACCTGCCCCATGTACCCTCGTGTTTTTGCAGCAGATAGCAGGGTCTTATGCCAGTTATGTTGCTCTGTGCACCGGGATTAATCGGCCATCCTTATTCTACTTTTAAAATCTGTGTCTAAGGATTAGTTAAACTTAAGTTGATGATAATTACTTTGCAGGACGTCTTATGTAATGGTCAGAGTACCTTGCACAGCTACTTCAGCCCTGACAATACTCGCCCCCCCCTTCATGACAATTCCATTCCAGTCAGTCATGAGGGAAAGGCTGCCATGAAGTGCACGCTTCACCCTGACGTGCAGAATCAAGGTGAAGGTATGTCGCATGACTACATTTTCGTCTGATGGCGAAAACTGAATTTTATATCCACATTTTCCTACACTTTATCCAACCAGCATGAAAAGCCTTTGAATAAAAAAAGCATCATATTTGTCGAAGATTTAAAATGAAAAATTGCATTTTGCTGGTAATTTTGAATTAGAATTTTCCAGTCAGCAGTTTTGAGTTGAGCTTTCCAGAATAATTTCTTGGATGTGAATAGCCCCAGTGTTTGACTTGTATCTTATGACACCATGTCATTTTTTGAGCATCTTTTTAGTTCACTGATTTTTGTTCTCATCTGAAATACTATGTTTATTTTCATTATTGCAAAATTAAGTGTATGGGATAAGGCAGAAGAAAGTTTCTTCAGGCATCTCAGAAAGTTTGTTTTCAGAACATAAATTGTAAAATGGAAGTGATATTGTGTTAAAGATATGAGCAGTGTGGTTTCACCAAATGGTCACTCTTCCTCCATGCACAGTAAAACTGAGTGGTGTGAAAGCAGATGGTGGTGCTTCTAAGCTGGAAGAGGCAGAAAGTGGGAAGTGCCTCCCATGCAGGGCTGAGGAGCAGCCTAGAGAAGTCCATGAATCTGGGGTGCACATTGAGCTCTCACCTAAGCCTGGACCTTCCCCTAATGGTAGCACCGGTCATCCCACCCATAGGGACGGTGCCCGGCGCAAGGTCAGAGGAAAGAAGTCCAACCCAAGGAAGTGAGTATCTGAAGCAGGACTCTAGCTTCTGCATCCGTTATTTTGTATTTTGCTCCGAACTGATGAAATGCCATTTGAAGAAATACATTGTTGGCATTCCTTTCCCCATTTTGTTAAAGTTAAGACTTATTTGCCTGGCATTTTAAAAGGGCTCTTCCTTTGAAATTATTATATGCAGATAAATGAACTACATGATTTCTTTTAATAGGAAACTGGGTTGATGCCTGCAAACATTTCAGCTTAACATACAGATAGTATTTGGAGTAGAATATTGGCTTTATTTGTAATTTTCCAATCATGGAAAAATGTTATTTTTGATCTTTAATTTTACAGATCAGAAAGCAAAGAAACACAAAACAAAAAGGTCACAGATTATTATCCTGTACGAAGAAGCTCTAGGAAGAGCAAATCTGAACTTAAGGTAAAACGCAAAGGCTGAACACAAAAAAGTCTTACCCCATTATCTTGTCCGCTATGGTATTTCCCCCATTAAGTTGTCCACCTCACCCCTTGTCAAAAATCTGTTAGTTGAATATGGATGACTTAACAAGGTTAGACTGTACGCTATATATTTGTGTGTGCAGCCCACATCCTAACAAGTGTGTGCGAGGTGGCCTGTTTGTCATGCTGAAAAATTGGGTGGGCTCCGCCTGGAAGCACACGTCACTAATGCATGTGTGAAGTGGCCCATTTGTCTTCTTTACAAATCAGTTTGGAACTGCTTGGATGCACACAGTACAGTGTGTAGCGCTGCCTGTGTTTGACTGCGCAAAAACCTCACTTGGGATGAAAAGTACCTACGTGTCAAATTTTAAGTCTGGTATAAAAAAACAAGCTGAGAAACATATGCAGATTTATAGATGCAAATTTTTGGCTATTTGGGGAAAGAGAACCTCAGTTATGTAGTTTGGATCACAAAACTACATTTTATCAGGAGCTGCAGCAAATGTTTCTTTCTTGCTCATGCTTTGGTTTTAACAGACTGTGACACCCCTCCCCCGACACCTGAAACCTGACCTCTGGTTTTTTTTCCTGCCAATAGTGCAAAGAACAGCAGCGCATCAATCACTTGATCAGCAATGGAATTGAAGAAGGAATGAAGGTAAATCACAAGCAGGATGTTTGGGCTTCTGGGTTTAGGATTTCTTTTTAACTGGCTTTTTTTTTTTTAAACCATGGACCATCAATTTTTGAACACCAACAGGTTAAACACATTGAAGGGAAAGGAAGAGGAGTATTTGCTGACAAGGGTTTCCACAAAGGGGAGTATATAGTGGAGTACCATGGAGATCTACTTCATATTGAAGATGCCAAGAAGAGAGAAGCTACTTATGCACAAGATCCATCTACTGGTTGCTACATGTACTACTTCCAGTATCTCAGCAAAACCTACTGGTATGTTGCAAAGATGGTTCCTCCAGAGGCACTTGTGTGGGTTCTAACTGCTAAATGTGCTAAAGGTACCTTTTTGCTCATCATCCTCTTCTGGGTGAAAGCCTACGCAAACATCCAAGCCCCCCCCCCCCCAAGAATTATTCACAGGAATGTTGATGGTCTGTATGGCTCTTAAGTTGTTTAAAAGCATTCAGTTAAGTATGTGGCTTATTGAGCTGCTTCTTCTGTTTTCAGTGTGGATGCCACAAAGGAAACAGATCGCCTGGGAAGACTGATCAATCACAGTAAAAACGGCAACTGCCAGACCAAACTCCACAACATTAATGGAAAACCTCACCTGATACTGGTGGCTTCCAGAGACATTGAAAAGGGAGAAGAACTGCTGTATGACTATGGTGATCGTAGCAAAGCTTCCATTGCAGCCCATCCTTGGCTCAAACACTGATGGACTATTCACCTTTATCTTTTCTGCAGCAGTTCCATGCTCTAAAAAGGGAGAATATGAGCTTTTTTCATTAGATCATTTTATGAACTGCAAATTGCCTTAGTAAAAACAGGTCCTGTTTTTTGTGGGGGGGGGGCAGAATTTAAATGATTTAATGCTGTCTTTCAAATGTGCAGCACGAGTACTTTTAAATTATACTAATGGCTGATTTCAAAGCAATTTTTATGTATTTTGTATACGGGTAGGCCAGCGCTTCCAGAGCATGCAGGTGTAGGTGATATTCTGCATTTTATCAGTTTTCTTAAATGTTAGGAAGTACATATATGCTCAGCAATAATTTATAATCCCAGATGTACATTGGCAATCTCAAGATGGAGTTAACAGGAATATAATTCCTGTCAGTAACTTAGTTAATTTTAAATGTTATACCTTTTTTCCCTGATGTACAGTCATCTCTATTAACCTAAAACAAGACCTGTACCTCAAACACACAAAGCTGTTGGATGTCTAACCAAATGTTTAATGTGTTTATTAAATAGTATTCCTTTATCATTTAAGATTTATGCAAACTTTGTCATTTAAAACAGCTGCAGTACTTCCAGTTTAAAATTGCATAACTATTTTAAACAAATCTATAAATTAAGACTGAATACTGGACCAAAAGCTGACTCAAATTGTACTCTATAATATCAGCATAGAAAATGTATAAGTACTACTACTTTGTTTGGCACAATGACATTTCTTTCCAAAATTGCCCAGTGCTTCTTTTGAATTCCATACATGGACATTTCTATACATACCAACTAGAAGATATGTCCTAGATGTTCTTTACTCCCATTATGGATTTATAAATGGCACCATGTGTCACTGCAAGCTCATCACCATTTTGAACTAAAGGCAGCCTCTGCTTGACCTGTTTAACCCCGACAAGTTGTAGTTCAGCTCTGCACTGTGCTCATCGCAGGAGCTTTCAGCTTGTTCGTGTCCAAGACTGCTCCCATGTCCAAGTTGGGGAAAAATGTTTGATGAAATATACCATCCTTGCAGTCTGCAGTTTGCTTCATGCCCAGATGTCTATTTTTTTCTAAATGAAAACCTGCAAAGATAGAAAAAAGTCAAATGAATTACAAGTTTTCATTCCTCCCACTGCCATAGTTACTGTTCACAAAAGTCTGACGTGGATTCATAGTACTTGCATTTAAATAGTTTTATCATAAATATTACTAACGGGCAACAGAATTCCAGGCTGTCCTGACTACAGAAGCCTGCTAACGCCTCCTGTGAACTTGCAGCTTTTGCTGACACTGAAGTCTGGGCCACAGTAGATGCCATTGAGCGCAGTAGTTAAGTGGTTAACTCAGTCAGGCCCATCTGGCTCCACTCCGATTGTTCCAGACACAGAACAAGGACAGTCACAAGGGAAGCATGGGAACTCCTCAGTCAATGAGCACCCAGGTGACACTTATTGCAACAGCAACTTCATCATGATATTACCAAACTCTCATCTTCAAGCCTGAGAACCCCAAACCAGTTTGGTTTACAGTTTAAAATCTGCTGTGTAAATCCTTATAGCAATTGGCAAACGTTGCTTTTACTCTAATTTTATGAGCCATAGAAAAGCTTCATCTGGGGGTTGGAGTTTAATGAAAGACTTACAGCTTTCTGATGGTGGTTTTCTCTTCTTTCACCTCCTCCTTATTATCTGAGATTTGGCTAGCTGAGGATGAGGATTCCAGCTCAACTTCGGACATCGGCGGCTCAGCCCGGGGCAAAATCCCACTGCAGGATCAGAGTCCGTTTAGAGTTTAGGATAGTTATATATCCATAAAAGACAATCAGCCTTCACTGAACACAGGAAAAAATACACACCGGCTTTAGCTACTGCCTTAAAACCAATCCAATAAAGCAAAACACTAGTAGAACACATTAAAGTACACTTTGATATCAAGCCTTCGCTATTTAGCTCTGGATTAATATTTCCTTTGATTCTTTCCATTTTCAAATTAATACAAACCCTAAGCAACCTAAGAGTTCATCATTACATCACCCAAATTCAACTACCATAAATTTCATACATGAAACATATCATGAATATTGCCTAACAAATGCCTGTTGAGAGTTGTGTGATTTCTTGAGTTTTTGAAGGGTTATTGCTGCACACAGATACACACAGATCTCTCTTCTGTTCAGCACTGGGACAAAACATTTTATTTGCCAGACGGTTTACTGCAAAATGATAAGAAATGAGATAAACTAAACTGCACTTAAATTGACAGCATGACTGAATGATGCTTGAGCAGCAGGACAAGGAGCTGGGCGTGCAGGAAGACATTTGCCTACATCGCATTGTTACGGTGGCATCAGAGACCATTGCTGGCTGTGAGTGGCGGTATAACGGCAGCACAGGAAGTGATACATTCCATGCATGGTGACTTTTTGGGGTAAGGAGGTCCCGGCACCTCTTATAGAGCTGCAGCTCTTCCTGGGCCACCAACAGCTGGGCTTTCAACTGGTTCCTCTCCTGAAGCACCTCCTTCAGCTCCTGCATGGTGAAGCGTGGCCGGTTGGGGTCCTTCAAATCCACCACCAACTTGTCAGGGCCCAGCATTTGCTGTAAGGAGATCGGTGATGATTAATTCTACATCAGGTCCAAGGATTTCATTTAAACATTTTCTGGTTAAATTCCTGCAGATTCCAGGTACGAAACATCTCCATCCCAGCCACAGCAGTGTGTCACTATATAAAACCATTAAAACAGACTACCAACTAAATCACAATTTACTGTAAGCAATGACATAAATAGCTTTTTTAATCCTCCATCTTATGGGGGAGGGGTGAGACAATGACTGGGGTGGGTGAGCATTCAGAGCACTTTGGGCAAAATCATAATTTACCATCATAATTACTTTACATGTTCACTGTAAAAATATGCAATTTTAAAAATTAAATTCATGGGCTTAAGTGCACATTGCCTGGTTTTCAAACGAAATGTTTTACATTAAGTGTTAGGCAAATACTTCCCTCCTCTTCAAAGTTTGTTAATCAATAACAAAACAAACGTCCAACGGGCTTATATAGCAAACTTAGTTGAAAACGTAGTAACCTAGTAACCAACTAAAAAAAAAGTTTTGACCAGCTAAGAAAGTGGTGTGACCCGATCCCTGCGACACCCCGCCATGATGTCAAGCTGTTTTTTTTTTGTCAAACATGTGGGGTCCACGGCAGGTCGGTTCCCACGCCGTCTCACCGTGCCCCCCTCGGCCGTGCAGTCGCCTAGGACTCTCTCCAGCTCTCCCTTCAGGTTGTCGCGCTCCATCTTCAGCTCCTCCATCGTCAGGTTGTACTTGTTCACCAGCGTCTCGAACATCTCCAGCACCCGCACGATCTTGAACTGCAGGTCGGACAGAACATCTCCGGGGCCGCCGATCTTGAGCAGGTCACGGCCGATGACGTAGGAGATGTCGTACACGTCCTGCACGGTGAGCTCGAACGCGTCCTTCTCGAGCGCGAGAGCCGGCGAACAGTCCGCCACCTCCTGCATTGCTGCGCCTCCCAGCCGCACGGCAAACGCTTCCACAGTAAACAAGTAGTACAATCTGCGGGTCTCCGACCGACAGCGGAGTCAGTTTACTTAGTCCGTTATAACAATTCCTCTCCGCGTCCAGCAGCGGTCACTCCTCTCCGGCCGCCACTTCGCAAAACTTCCTCCTTCTCCGATTTCAACTCACTTGAGCGTTTCGCCCACCCCTTGTTCTGATTGACAGTCCTGACAGCCAATCGGAAGGGAGGTTCTGCGGTGTCCCACGGCAGAAGTCCTTCAAACAGGTGAAACCGGGCGGGAGAACCTGAGAAGCGCGTGACGTTCATCACTGTCAGTCATCTGTGGTGTAACGTCGCCCCCCCCCCCCCAACACACACACGTTGTCGTTCAAACTGGACGAAAACAGCGACTCGATTTCACTTCGGTTCGACTTTAATTCCAACTCAAAACTGAACATTTTTAAATCGAATATGTTAACGGTGCGCTTGGCGGAGAAACATTTTAGATCTACATTTCTGCTCCAGGCTGTACTGCTGTAACGGGTTTGTTGAGACAACTTTTTTAGTCGTTTTAAATTACTTTCCTTTTTAAGATAGTTTGGAATTAAAATAAATCCTTTTTTATGCAGTAATGCAGTTACCTGAGACTTTTACAGAACCAAATACATAAATACAGCAGGGATTATAATTTCTGCATTATTAAAAATTTTGACTATAGATGGTAAAGAAAGGTAAAAGTGGCCAGAACATTACACCTGTTTACAGGATTTATCCATCTATCCCTGTCAACAGCTTCATTCAACTGAGGTTGTGGATCTGTAAGTGTGTATGTTTTAAAAATATTTTAGTAATTATAACTCAATGTTAATCCCCTAAAGAAAAAAATCAAGTCTTGCAGAGAATTTTTACATTTATTATAATTCATCTGAGGTTTTTACAGAACTTATCCAGAGAACAATTGGAGGAACAGCTGTATTTCTAAGCATTTATTGGTGGCGAATTAGTGAAAAAAAGTGACTGGCTTTACAAACAAATCTGGTCACAGACTTCCACTACCATCTTGTTCACAAGGTGAGAAGCCACCCCTCATGTCTGCACACCTCAGAATGTTGTACACGGGAGTGTGTCTCCGTATTCTCAGCATCTCATTTTCAGTCACTGACTCGCTGTTCCCAGAAAACCAATGTTTTACACAAGCCTGTGCAAAATAAAACTAATAAAGGAGCAGTGCAGCTTTCAGCTCTATGCACAGGTATCCAACCTCTACGCCTACATAGTGCAGCCACTAAAGTGTCAGCTCAGCAAGTGAGAGGCAACACCAGTTTACGTAGCTGTGGACTCACAACATTAACAACTCTGTCCTATCCCATCTGAACAGCCAACACGAGTTATTAGATCCATCCAATGAACCAACTGGACAATGAAAAACACTGGGGGGTTTGCTCTGCCTCCTCAAACAAGCCTTTGGCCGTGGATTCAAACCCGGCTCAGTCTGTGGGGAGTTTGTGTCCCCCAGTCCGAAAACACAAGTTTCAGGCTAATTCCGAGCTGTTAAATTATAAGTACTACTTTCACCTGCCCCCTTTTTTCCTTCTAAAATGAAATATCCTCAAAGATTTTAGTACAAGTGCTTATTTCTTTATTAAGACAATAGACAGACATGCTGAGGGTCAAGCACATGTCTTATATGCAGTACTTGCGGTCGACATTAACTTAATATTCCCCTTTGTAATACTGTACTGCACATTCCTGCTAGCTGTGAATACATCATGTCAAATATTCTGTCAGTACTGGTGGGGTTCAAAAAAATCTGAGCACAAATGCCTAATGCGGCCTGCTGATACTTCTTCAGGTCCCCCTGGATAAATACAGCTAAAATAAATCTTCATGCACAAGCTGCTTTTTCAACAGTAGTCATTCAAGTGGGGATATTGCAAGATACTGTAGTCAAGACAGGTCCACCAATGTAAGTAAATAAAGGTAAATGATGGAGATGTTTTCACTCAAGACTTTCAACCCCTTTGCTGGGGTCTTTAAAAAAAAATTAAAAAAAAAAAAGTTCAGAACCTCAAAATTCCAAAAAGTTGGAAGGCTGCTGCAAATGCATAATGTTCTCCCCACATCCAAATGTAAATCTTCAGGATTACCAGTGGAGCCATGTATCATACATCTATGTTGCAGTACAACGTTATTAGGAATTATCTGGAAATTGCATATTTTCCCCATTTTATTATTTCATATGTGTAACAATTTTATATTGGTACAGTTAAAACAGTACCGGAACCAATCATCCTGATTCAAACTGGATTATACTGTAAACATAATAACCTGTTTTTTGATGATTCCAAAAGCAAACCAGTGCATCTTTTTACCTAAAATCACCACAGTTTAAATTTTGCACCATTTAGTCTTCCATACCTTGGAGGAAACAGAAAGGTAGATACCAGGGTACTACAGCACTCGTTTGATGTGGTGGTCCTTGGGTCATGAATCCTTCAAGACCTTTACTGCTTAACTGACTCTTCCATCAGCAAGTGAATTAGCATCTTTCCTGACACAGCAGCACCAGCAACAAGATCAACGCCAACAGCAGCACCGACACCAGTAGAGGGACCAGCAACACCACCAACAGCAGCAGCACTGACACCACCAGCAGAAGAAGCAGCAGCAGCACCAGCAACAAGATCAGCACCAACACCAGCAGCAGCCGTGAGGCTCGACCAGCTGGGAAACAGCCAACCTTCAGGCCATCTCCATTACTGAGGTCCCTTGTCTTCTCAGCCACCACCGAAGTATTGACCTGCCATGGGCCCCTGACACTGGCCTGAGGTTGAACTAGGCCACCCTTCTTAACCTCCCGCTACTTGTTGGTTAAATGGACAGTAACTGTAAGAAAAGTGCTAAAAAACAGACCTTTCTGATAAATGGTGTCTCCTGTTTGTCCAGGGCTGGTGGCCATGGTGACCCGAACAGCGCCGGGCTTCACAAGCGCCCGGAACCCGCCGAAACGTAACATTTATAACAAACAAGAAGTTACAGAAGGAGCCATTTGAAAGTACGATTTAAGGAAACTATTGCGCCGTTATGGTGGGCGGCAGCGCTGAGCAGTGAACAAGCGGACCTCTGACGAGCCAGCTGTTATCTTTGTAACTTAATGATAAATAATGCTAATAAACGGTGCATATTTTTAAAGAGAATTTTCTAAACGTAAATATTTGTCCCGTGAGACAAGTTTCAGTCACAAGTGAAATACGGAGCTGTAGTCACGTGCGAAGGAAACAAGCGGAGTGCAAATAAATAGTGTAAGACGACACCTAGTGGCACATCGATGTACTGAGCTGCGCTGAAGAGCGGGGTGGGTGGAGGGGGGTCGGGTCCTCATAACCTTATTCAATACGATAACGCTCCACTCGATAAAAATATTATATAACACTACAGTAACACAGTATGCTAATATAGGGACGATATCTTTCTTAACAAAGATAAAACGTAAAGATTTCACACATTTTCCGCGTATATAATTTTCCAGAGCGGACAATACCGAATCACTGCAGTGATTTTTGCTCGAAACATAGAATTATTAACGGAGTTGGTTTATCTTCCTCCTTAAGTACCATTTTACACCCCATTTAAATTTTGTACCTATTTTCACCCGTTGTTGAATAAGGGGACTTACTCCCTTGAAGGCTTTTAAGAAATTGAAAAGGATAAAGTAATAACTGTGCTCTGCTATCGAACTAAGCTGTTAAATGTGATCATTGTATTCTGGTAAATTCAGTGTCATTCAGTGTCACTCGTTTCCTGGTTTTTGTCCCCCTGGCCGAAGCCTTCCAGCATTTCACTTATTTTCATTCATTTTTACATAATCGTCTCATCCTCTTGGAATCCATGTCAGTGCTCAGTTTTACAGGGTGGAAACCACCAAAGTGTTATTGCAACATCTTCATAGTGAGAATAACTAAATATGAATTCACTTCAGCTTAAAAACTACTACTCACCTACATTTTTTTGCATTCAGTAAATTGCTCAGTCAGGGATTCTTAATTTTGCCCTTTATATTTAACCTGCAGGACTGACAAAAGATGGATGCGGCATTATAATTGGTCCCCATATTCCCAGACAGTTCCACCCAGCAAAGAAATACACAGTGGGCCGTGTAGAAATAGGGCTCAGAACTCACTTGACACCAATTGCAGTCCATCATCTTCATACGGAAGTACAGGTTTGAATGGTGTTCCAACATGGTGACGTGGAACTCTCAGAGCCTTGGGAAGGGAGGAAGGAAGAAGCTTATGAAAGGAAGATGGTGAGGTAGGAGGAACTGGGGAGCAGTGCTCCTCAAAGCCCTGGAGGGAAAGGTGTGTCTGTCGAAGGGGCTGCAGGAAAGTCCTTGTGAAGGTCCGAGTCAGCAGTAGTCTGAGCAGGAAGGCCATGAGAGATGGTAGTGAGGCTGTGAAGAGGAGATCTAAGTGGCTGTGTATCAGGAGAGATGAAGTGGGTTCAAACCAACACAACCCGGATGGAAGCCGGGGTCTGATCAACACTGGTTAGACCACATCAATGAGGGTCTCTAATGTTGAAAGAGCCGTAACATCACAACTGCAGGTTACATCACTAATGACGTATCATAAGATGATATAAAATACTGATATAAAAAAAACCTTATGGCCCCAAAACATTTCCTCGGTTACTGTTCAGCATCCCCCTTAGCAAATAAGAACATCTTTCCTAGAATAAATCCAGGGTTTGCTAACTTGCTTTGAAATTGTCACGTCCTGACATGCAAATATAAATTTAATGTTGTCATGTATCAACACAAATTGTGCCTTATGATCCACTGCTGAAATCGTAATTGTGAAAAATTTATATTGTAGGCAGACGGCAAGATACAATGCAGAGATTATAACAGCGTATGTTTATTGCAAAATCACAGCTAGAAGCAATACTGTTACTGCTTTGCAAAAAAAACCCAAAACTTTCAAGGCACATATGAATATGGTTCAATGCCATTAGGTCATTTCTCTATACACAGCTGAAATTTAAATGATAACGAAAAAGCATAAAATTGAAATAAATGAAAAATATTTTGTGCAGGGTTGACCAAAGTCCTCTTATAGCATAAAATATTCAAATCACAGCTAATATCACAGTATCAAATACCTTCACTTGGATGATGCACAAACATAATTTCAATTTTAAAAGAGGATATTCACTCCCTTTGAATATAGATCATAATACCAGTAATTTCTGGTCTGTATATAGCTTTGAAAAAGGCTCTATAACCCTTTTAAATCCTCAAACGTTTAGATACATTTTTCCACAGTGGTGATTTACCTCCATTTTCATAACTTTAGAGTCCGGACTGTGATTTATCGGACATGACTTCATAAACTGACAACTCTGATCACACTGATGTATATACAGTATGTTTCAGGTATTCAAGTCATGTTGATGTACAGCCAAAACACACTCTCTCTCTCTCTCTCTCTCTCTCTCTCTCTCTCTCTCTATATATATATATATATATATATATATAGTTTAAAGCAACTACAGAAGCTGAATGAGAGCAACGTCAGGTGTCCACCCTTCAGGTGAGGTCTCACTGCTCACCCGAAATGGATCTGTGTTGTGCAGTATATATGTGTGTGTATTTATATATTTTTTTTGCTGTACATCAACATGACTTGAATACCTTTCCACACAGTGCAAAGGACGCTTTTAATTCAGCCTTCTTCTCCTAATGCCTCACATTCAGTAGCTCTCCCACCTCTCTATCCATTTCCTCCACAACTCTTCACTTTGTTCCCATCCCTTCTGCAATCAACATCCACAGCACCCACTCCCAGTCTGCCCTTAAACTCTGTACTTCCTGTGTCCCCCTGTCTCTATTCCAGTGAAATTCTAAAGTCATGCAATTAATTCATTTTTTACCCCCTGGAAGTTCCAATAACAGTCCAAAGGACAAGTCCCAATAAAACTAATTTTTCCTACAAGAAACGCTGCTGTGTTAATGCCCGAACGCAGCACCTCCCGCCAAACACACTCGCTGTGCTGTCCGGAAGTGATTTCTTAATCGTAATCCTAATAGTACTACTTGTTAGTACACACCCTTCGTCCCCTTATTGCAAGTCCTGCTGTGTGTGGGTGGGGAAATCGCACGTCAAAGTCAGTGCTGTTAAACTTGTAGGTCCGAGATGCAAGTCAAGTGAAGGGGGCGGGAGGGGGGGGGGGCGTCTGATGGCATTTGTGACTACAGGTGCTGTAGGGCCTCCTGGGCCTGTTCTGTGTACATGTCTTCTCTCCTGCCCCACACTCCGGGGCCCTCCTCAAACCTCATGCTTCTCTGCGTGCTCCGCCGCTTGTCCCGGGAGAAAAGGCTAAACCTGCAGGGAAAAACAGGAGAGTAAGACTGCGGTAACACTTTCAGCTCAGCTGTCCCAGAAACTCTGCTAAGGCGAAGCGACTAATAACCAGCTATGCACAGCGACAGCAAACTACACAGTGCTTACTATGGTTATAAAAGACATAATTTGTATCTAGAACAATATTAGAATTTAAGCATTATTTCTACAGGCTGCTGAGAACAGCACCAGTCAGGGAACAAGACAAGCAGTTAACTTGTAAGATGCAACAATACTGCGGCTGTTCTTTGTTGCACAACACAGAACTCGGTTAGTGCTGATCCTGCGTTGTGTTAGGAGCCTGTTAGCCAACAGCAGAGCCGCTGCAGAGGACTCTGCTCATTCTTGGACAGGACAAATAGACCAAAAGACCACCTCTCTCCATCCCAGAAGTCTGCCCTCCTGGTCCTGTATGATCGGTGTTGTTCATCGGCACATGACTGAATTACCAGAAAGTAATTGAGTGGCCATTCTCATTACTGATGTTAAGGGCATCAGAGGTGGAAAAATGCACACGTACTGCAACCCACTGGGATGTGTAATGAAGAAGAACATCCAACAACTGCCTCTTGCATTTCTTTCGACTGCCACAACAGAGTGCTGAGGCTCAGTCTGTCCGTGTTTTGACGGGAAGCACCAGTGAGAACAGGAGTGCGTCACAGCGGTCACACGCAGAACGTGGCTGCGTCTGCTACGGAACTGGAGACATGTGCACGACTACTTCAAACAGCTCAGTAGTAACCACTAGTAATGTGACTTCTCAGCACATCCACAGGCCCTGTGGCACTGATCAGCGTAACAGCTGCCCCTGTTTCTCAAAGCATCTTCGACAATAAACATTCAGCACCTTAAAATGTAATAAAGTGTACTAGAAAACATCTGAATTAATATTGTAAGTCTGCATTTCAGCAACTATCAGTGCTTGAAGTGGGCTGCTACCCTACGTTCCACCTCCACATTTCACTTTCTACACTCCTTGTCTTTTCTAATCTCTCCCACCGAACCAGATTCACTAGCTGAGCTGCACTCCCAGCAAAAGACTGTTTTAGTACATGGCAATTGTTGTAACATCCCTCATAGCTATATATTTTTTTTTTTACCCAGGGGGCACTAAGTTGCATGGACTGCTTTCCTGACATTCATATGCAATTTGTATCCCCTTTAATAAAGACATACACACTGAACATCAATAATATCTCCCAATATCTTCATTTACAGCAGAAATTCAAATTTTAATACTTATAGTTTGCCAATTCTGACCGATATGCACGTCACAATGCTGGTAAGGGCACCACTTATTTTTTCCACACCTCAAGCACTGGCAACCACTGCTTTTGTTATGGTTATAGATGCAGCTGATGACACGTAAGACAGCAGTTCCATTACTAAGCGTTAGGAAACGTGGCCAAAGGAAGTGAACGATGGGGTTATTCTGAGTGGCTTTTCCAAATACGTCTTCAACTAGTAGAACAAGCTGACACCCAACAATTAGCCAATCAGAATACCCCATCCATGAGGTGTCTATTGTTTAAGACTGTGCACGCAAAATAACATGCAGAGTGGGATGTGTTAAAAACTGTGAGAATGCTTTACCAAAAGAGAAAAAAACTGATATCGTACAAAGGAAATGAGTCTTCTGATTGGCTGTAAAGTGGGATCATCTGGAATCAAACCAGCTGCCACCATTGGCATAATGGCCGTAAAGATCCTGTCCAGAAAAGCACAGACACGGAGAGGTGAGTGGGACACAGATGGAGCGGGAATAGGAACATGGCAACGTGAGTGACGGGAGTCACTGTCAGGCCTGGGCAGGGTTTAGAACCTAACCTCACTGATCATCCCTAGACAGTGTTTAAAGTCGAAACCCTCACAACACCAGATTGGTCAAAATCTTCATTTCTGCAGCAGTGTGAAAAACCAACTGACTGTTCTTTACCTTGGTCCTACCCAATCCTCCTGGGATTCCTGAACACAGGATTAAAACACCATCACCACTCTTACTCTCTTTTCCTTGTACAGCACCAGACATTTAGCAATACCAGTGTGGTGAGTGACAGAGATCAAAATGTGCAGCTGACTGGACACAAAGCTGCAGCAGATCCCCCTCAACGATGCTCAGTTGGCTATTCGAAATTTCTCCGCTCGCCGTTTGGAACATACATGGAATACTAGGTGGAGTATATTGCGCGATACGAACACAGGCAAAGGTGAGATAGATTTTACTGCAAACCAGACACTATGGGTACCTAGCAGGAACAATACAAGCAAGAGACAAAATCAACGGTTGCATTTCAAACAATAATATATTAGAAACTGGGAGTTTTTAATTGCACAGTTCAACCGGAAAATGTCTGTATCAAGCATTCGGAATGTAAACGGGGATTTTTAAAAAAAATGTGATTAGGATAACGCTAACTTGGAAAGTGAGCTCAATTTTTGGTATAAAGAATAAGATGCTCTATTGCGAAGACATAAATTGGGGTATGACTATTTTTGGTTAAAAAAAAGGTTGAACTATAAAACCAAGTGTGAAAATCACCCTAGTCAAAAAGAGATAAATGTACACATGCACACACAACTCTGCACAGCTACACCATGCTGCAGCTGTCTGTATGACAACAATACTTCCCTGTGGACACATTTGTTAAAAGCCTTTCTGGTGAGATTTGAGTGGGCATTTAAAATACCATGTCTATGCTTGTTAGAAGACATGCATACTTTTCCATTAAGTCACTTTATTACAGTGTTAGCCGTGCTTGTCAAACTGTGAACAAAGATTCATTCACTTCAAGCACCAGCTCAGTTTGTTTCAAGAAAATCCCGTTTTCTTCTGACTCGACATAATTCATCCCTCCTCATTCCTCCTCCTTGATGGCTATGTTACAGTTCATCACATTATCCTGTACCGTACAGACATCTTTCCTCCGACTTCATCCCAAACAGGCAGCAAACTAACAAAGACCTTCAGCAACTCACCAAATGTCATGCGTTTAGAGAAATTATGTGATTAAATAGACACAAACAAAACCAGGGTCTTCGTGGAACTGCAAACTTCACCATTTGCTCATTCTTTAACTTTACTGTACTGTGCAGCTAATTAAGCTGCAGGTCACAGGTTCTCTGAGTTCATCTGTGGCTCAGTAACCCACAGAGAAGTTCTCCGTCTCACATATCAAAGCAGTCGCTCGTGTCACTTAGAGTGTTACCACAGCTCACATAACACACATTTGCATTATTGGCTTCACTGCACATCACAGCAGCAAATGTAGATGTACAAATTCTCCAGCAGCATTAGAGCTGCTGTATTACTGCACTTTTGGACAAACCAGCAGCTCACGCTGGTCCTAACTGCAGTGGAGATTAAGGTATGCTTTCCAAACCTTTCTAAGGTAAATGTCATTACGCAAACAAACCCCCGAGCTTTTGTTACTGTGAGGTCCTCACATTACATATGAAACAGCATTTTTTAAAATGGAAATTAAAAGATTTTTTTCCTTTAATTTTTTTTTGTGGTGGCTTTAGAAATCAGTGTAAAGTAGGTAAACAAGCTGGTGCATAACTCCGCAGTAACTGTTTCTGATGGGAAGGCAGCCTCTCTGTGTGGGGTCAGCTCAGTCGGATTCTCCTCATTACTCACAGACGCTTAATCCCAGACTCCGGCTGGACATTGGGTCGTGATTGCAATATTGGGGAGGGTGTGGAAACTGGGGGCACCATCTCTTCCTCTGCCTCCTCACTGAGAGAAAGGAAGGAAATTGAAAGATAGAAATTACAGGTCGGCAAAAAGTGGCTGGCAGAGACAGGATGGGTCACAGTGGATTTGAACCTCACAAACAGAAATTTACAGGTTTAAATCCTGGGCAGAGGCTCAGGACTTCTAGTCTAAACTAGCCTGAAGCCAGACTGATGCTTCAGTAAAAATATCCAACTGTATAAATGGATAACATGGAAAGCATCTAGTCAACAACAGACCGACGTAAAATAAAGACAACTAGCTCACCTTTTATAATAGGCCAGTTCCTCCTGTAACATGAACACTTTGGCTTTGAGCTCATTTCTCTCATGTAGAACATCCCTCAGCTCCTGAAGGGTGAAGCGAGGACGGCTTGGGTCCTTTAGGTCCAAGGTGCACTTGTCTCCTGTGGATTCTTCGTCACTCAAAGCCTCCTGACGCAAACAAAAATGGAAAATGGGTCGTGGCACAGCAGACACATTGAACCCAGAAAGACACCAGGTAGCTGCATAGAGAATTCACACTGGCTACATGATTCTAAATTGTTCAGATATAATTCTGAGTCGGCACACAGTGAAAAACACTGTTCTAGGGGCTTCCACAAGGTGGAGTGAGCTGTCCAGCTGTCACTTCTGCCTGGACCCTCCAGCATACAGCTCTAGCTTTCCTGGATCTAATTACCATGTGGGTGTTCAAAGCCTAAAGGAAAACAAAGAAAAGCATGACTGGACTGCGAGTAGGAGAAACGGTCTGCATGCTGCTTGGACAATAGTGTCTGTTAAACAAAGGTGACTCTTGAGAGCTACAAAAGATCCTGGGCTACAAAAGATTCAGTGATATGTCCATTTTGTGAAGACCAAGCACCGTTTTTTTCTTTACCTGGCACTGTCAGTGGATTAGTGATCAAATTATTCCGGTACAGAACCGTATGCATTAACACGGATGTTCTGTTCTGGGTTAGTATGTGTCAGCACAAACAAATTGTTAAAAACGGGCAAATTTAGGTTAAAACAAGCACAAGGAAACATAACAGTCAGAAAGTTAGATGCTTTTGGAGAAAGTCAAAACCCCATCATTTGCACATCTTACACACAATATTGTTCCACCTCTGATGGACAGGTGACTATCTGTCATAGGGTTAGGATCACAGCAAGACCACCCAGAAGAGATTTCACTAGCCGTTACCCATAGCAAAACTGCGTCCTCCTCATCCTCATCCCCATCCCCATCATCTTCCCTCCTTTTCTCTGGCCCCACGTGCCCCGAGCAGGAGGGAGGGGAGAGACGACGTGGGGCGTCAGAGCCTTCAGCAAGGAAGCGTGACCTGCTGCCAAACTCAGCCCAAACAGATTGCTGACCGTCTGAAACGGCCACTTTTGAGATCTGGGGTGACAACACAGTAGACGTCTGTCAATCTGGTCAGTGAAACTGTGGCAGTCAGTGATAGGCGTCTCAAGCAAGTTCCTAAACACTGGTACAGTGTTCCTCAACCTGGTTATAAATGTTTAGTTTTCCCTATAAAAAAGTTGACATTCTAGTGCTCCTCATCAAAAATGGTAGAGTAGTAGTACCAAGTTTGACACTTTTTTTTATTAACAGAGAAAAAAATAACACATTTAACTTAGAAATGACAGCTCAACCTTTTCTCCTGAGAAACTATAAACCAGAAACGTCCAACATCTGGCTGTAATAATGGGTTAAATGAATATATACCATAACTGCCATAAATCCTATAAATTCTGCAGAATGACAGGATAATAGTTATACACACACTTGAAAACGCATCACCTAAGACCCTTGCACAAAAAAAGTTGGACACCCCTGATACAGACAAACTGAAGCTTCTGAGTCCATTTAGGTGAAATATTTTGTAAACTTTCATATGCAAAAATACCTATATACTTATTTAGCAAAAAAGTTTTCTCAGAGTCTAGTCAGAATGTTGTTTTACACTTTTTATATCTGTCCTAGCTGAAACTGGAAAAACCAGTAGTGACATTCTCTTCCCAGCTGGCATCTCCTATCACATGAATACTTCTCTTGTTTTGTATGGATCAGCAACACCAGGGTGTTTTAAAAAGGACCCCATTTACTAGCCCTTCCTCTCAAAGATCTGAACCTGGCTACTGGGGAAAATAAAACAAAATTTTTTAGAGAGCAAAAGGGTTCGAGAGATTTCTAACCGTAGCGATCACTTTTACTGCTCATGACAGATTATATGAAGAAAATTAACCTTCGCGCCAACAACTGATCCCCAGCACAGCACGTCGAGGAGCACTACAGGCTCACCTGCACCCTCACCTTGGTAACTTACACCACACTGTGTGTTTGTACACTAAGTTCAGAGCTGCGTTTCTGAGGCCATCATTTCGAAAGGACAGCGTTCGTCCACATTCCTTTGTGCCTCCGGGTCACACACTCCCCCGCTCTACTAACACACATCCTCTTATTTTTCCGTGGTGCCTTGTGTCCTTTTGGCCAACACACTTAGTACCAGTGTCACCTTAGGCATAGAAGAGCATGGTAAATCTCGACTGAGGTTTACACGAGTGCCACAGAGGGCTGTTGTCATGGTTACCTTGGGTGGCTGCGGAGGCTCCTCGCCGTTCTGTTTGAGTTCCCCCTGGAGGCGCTCCCGCAGTTTGGCCACCTCCTGCCGCAGGTTCCCCAGTTCCTGCTGCTGCGCCTGACCGAAAGCCTCCAGCTCCACCTTCTGTTCAATCAGCGCCTTGCCCTGTGCCTCCATCACCGTGATCTTGTGCCGAAGGTCGTGGTTGATCTTCATCAGGCGGTTCTGCTGCTGCTGCAGCTGGAATGACAGGCAGAAATGGGTTGGACCGAGCAGCCGGCCACCGCAGCATCTGGTAGGATGTGTTGGGAGGTCACCTTTTACTACTGTGTGAAATGTCACATCATATTTAAATACAAATGATGAGGAGTATTGGGTGGTGCTGTAGCTGCAGCTACATGTCCTTACAGCCTCCACATCCTCGTTCCTCAGCGTCAGCTCACGGTCCTTGGCTCGGATCTCGTCCCTCTGCTTGTCCACCACCTCCTTCAGCTTTTTCATCACTTGCCGCTCCCTCTCCGACATGCCTGCCCAGATGATCATGCCACAGTCAAGAATACACACGGCCCAAACTCCCTAATGTCACACTTTCACTCCTTGACGTAAAGAAATGAGGCTTCAGATAGAAAACGTGGCATGAAAACAGCAGACTCCCAGCAGATACGAGACTTAGAGTCTCTGCTGAATTGCATTACATGTTCGCCACAGTGAGGTAGTTTCATATAAACTGAGTACATATGGAAACGTACAAACCAGATGAAAAGACAACGTGGCTTCCATAAGGGGGGCTTAAGAAAACATTGTGACATTGTGGGCACAACTGTCTCTTTAGATTTTAGACATTTAACTCCTCATCAGTAAAAGGTTAACGAATTGTATTACAGTCCAATAAATTGTTTTAAGACTAATATTACAGTGCTGAGCTGAGGTGGAGGGGACAGCAATACAGTAATACCTCAAGTAGCACCACCTTCTACAGCTCTGTTTCTTAACAGGACTCTTATTTTACTTCACTGAGTAATTTATCATATTCATTCACCATTTCTTTAAAATCAGAAAACACAAACATTTTTGCGGCATTCTATATTTGTTATCCGTAAAATCAAATGGATTATGTATTTATAATCTATAAAGAGCAGTACAATCTACAGCTTGCCAGATGGGAGTGCTGGAAAGTGTGTGAGAAATTGCACCTGTGTGTAGTGAGAAAATCCGTCAGCGTCTTGGACAAACTCTCTGTGTACGATGTCACTCCTCCAAGTCTTGTCATAGACTGACTTTTAAAATGTTAAAATGGTAAGTAGCCTTTCTGGAATTTAATGAACTTGTTAACTGTCCAGTTTTTACAAACAAAAGCTTCACTTAGGGTTTAAGTACCTGTGGGGCAAATTTTAAGTACATCGATTGTACAGGCAGACAAAGAAGAACAGACAGACACACACACACACACACACACAAACCACAACTGAGCTTTACAGATATAAAGATCTGTCCTCCGCTTAGTGTTTTCATTAGGTATTCCTTGAATATCTGAATTTACTTTATAAACATTATTGTACAGTACTTTAGTTAATATTTTTATTATTAAAAATCTTCCCTTTAAAATGAAGCTTACGAGAATTCTTATAAATGCCCATATGTCACCTATTAAGCTACTACAGGATATATTTCATTTAATGACACCTATAACCGTAATACTGACCTCTTACACACTTTCTCATCTACAGCACTGAGGTATTTATTACTCGAGACGTTTATGCACATGGTGCGCAGTGCAGTCGGAGTGTTCAGCAGAGCACTGTCTTACTGCGCCAAACTCAGCGGGAGAAGACAGAGTGCCACCGGCTGACAAATATAGAGCCGACCTGATTTAAAGTTTCCATGGGGCTCCTTTTTGGACTGGAGAGATATATATAGCAAAAACAAGCACGACAGACACTTGAGGGATCTATTCCACTTTTTGGTGCTCATGCAGCACTGCAGAACACCAGGAGATCTCTCTCTGCTGACAATGGTGCAGTGAGGTCAACCTTCTTTAATTGAAATCTCTCATGCTGCAGACAGACAGACAGACAGACAGACAGACAGACAGACAGACAGACAGACACAGAGCATGGTCACACGACCCTTCTGAGACCTAAAAACTGAGAAGTTAAACTGTAACTCATGCTGATGGGTTATGTGTAATCATACAATTCCACAGTCAAATTGTCCACGCTGTTCGTAAACACTGCCGAGACAAGAGTGAACAGCAACCATCATGTGATTATGAGGGTGACAGTATGGCCACCACGCCTTCGTCAGGCTTGTAACGGAAAATGGCTGCACCCTTTATTGGCAGGCAAAGGCAACTGTGTGTGTCATCTTGTGTGTGGTGGTGCTGTCTGTGTGTGGTTTTTACTACAGCACACAAACCCTCTCACTGCTCTGCTCACCACTCCATGCGGCAGTGGCATTGCCTCTGACAGGACAACAAAGGAGAGTCATAGATCAATAAAACTTCCCCGTAAAACAGAAAAGCCCTCCAATCTGCAAGCTGCATCCTGCTGGTAACTTTCCATTTTGTACATTTTACCAACAGAGACCTCAATCACCAGGAGGACCCCTGCATCCCAGTTTCACCATCAGCACAGCCTCAGGCAAGTTAGTGCACATGGCGGGCAGCTCAGCATGGACACAAGACACCACAAAAGGAATCTGCGAGAGAGAGAGACACACACACACACACACACACACACACACACACACACACACGTGACTGGCAGGTGAAAAGAGAAAACCACCTCCCTGCAGGCCTCTCGGTGTTGACGTACACAGACGTCACCGTAGATCGTCTCACTTTTCTCGACTGCCAGAGGAGACCTTGCTGACTACATGCAGGCTATCATCAGCAGCAGTACTGGCTTGAGCTGCGGTGACACGGACAGCAGAAATGGCCTGCGTGTCACAAGGAGCTGTCCCAAAGGTGACATCAGGCATTAGAAACTAAAGGAAGACAACAGCTTTATGATGGGGGAGCCCATTTTTCAAAATGACCCACAAATATTATTCTGGACTTCAAAACAGAAAAAGAATGTTTAAAGTGGCTAGTAGTTATAGCAAAACACGCAGGTGTTGCTATATTTACATATACGCCCAACTGTATAAACTTTATTGCTGCAAATATGAAATAATCAGATTTGTATACATCGCATGATGGTTCCAGGATGACTGCCTCGTTTTTCAGAGTGAGCGGCTTGGTCTGCTACTCTGTTCATCTCGAGTCTTTGATTTCTTTCCCAGACTGTCCTGAAAATCCCACAAAAACGCAGCAAAATGGTCTACTGTGCACAAACTCATCGTAACACTTGGATACACCTGGGACCGGAGGTGGAAGAAACGTATGTGATGATACGTTAGCAATGAGCGCGTGTGAATAGGACTTGGCGTACGTGACGTGTCATCTTCCCATTTTCTCTGTCCAGAAAACAGCGTTCAGGACCTGTTCTATTCATTTGCTTCTGGTGGATCAGTAATGGTTTGGGATCTATTGTTCCACCACGGTATGACCTCATTCCCTTGGAACTCTCAGTTTATCTAGCACAACTTATTAATGTCATCATTTTTAGTGCCATAGCTCTTTGGGTATTGGGGGGAAAATAAATATTAGCAACAGCAAGCGGAGGGGACAAGTCAGATTTGCTGTAACACCCGTTACCTCACGTTCCTCTCCTACACAGGCATTTGCGTCCCATAATGCAGCATTTCTTTCTTGCTGGGCTGGGTGAGCGCAAACAACAAGGCACATGCTGTCAAAGGGTGATTTGAGGAGAACAGGACAGATTCCCATCTTCCGTAGGACTACATTCCCACAGACAATATGTAGGACTGGCTTGAACAAATGAGCAACCAGTTGTCCTGAGACCCCCTGGAGGTTTTCCATCTCTTGTACCTTGTGTTTTATTTTCTTTTCCTTGTGTTCCTTCCAGCTTTTTCCACAAACTTGTTTTCTATTATCCATCATCATTACTTCCAGTTACTGCATGTTTCTATGCACTTCTTACACCTTCTAATGTTATGTGCTCAGGAGCACCATCTGAGTAGACTGCAATTTGAAATGAACTAAAAACATTATATATACAAGCACATTCAACGTTTATTAAAGCCATGAGGGCCTAATAAATTTCTTGTTGAAGACTAATTTTAGGTACTGTCTCCAAAGTCAGGTAATAGTCTGCAGGGGGTGCGACGCGGGAGAACACTATCCATCCTACTCCCTTCAGAGCCATCTAGATGCCCAGGTGGCTTGTTTAGTTGCAAATGTCACTGCGGCCAACAGGGGAGGAGGACTTCAGCCATGTCACACCACAAAGGAACATGGGACATTCTCTGAATACCTATGAGTTTTCTTAGGGTTAGAAGAGACTACAGAGTCAATATTAATAGTAAAAATGTTGTACCAAATAGCCTGTGATATCATGCATCCCAAGGAATTACACCGTCCTGATGTTTTCAGTATAGGGATATTATATTGCTTTTTAGTTGCAGTGATTTCTTCTGAATACCGGTGTTAAGCCTGATGTTGGTGTCTGATGTGTTTACTGCACTAGATGGAAGGGAAGAGTGTGTGGGCAGGTTGTCCCAGAACACAGTGACCTCCATGGGTGAGAAAGACAGAGAATGAACGGGAAGCTCCACAGGCTGGTGTTCCAGCATTAGCTGAAGATACAGAGTAAGGACAGACATGCTGACGTAAAAATTACCATCAAATTCTACTGCATTGCAACATCTCTGAAACATTTTGGAATTAACGGTCTATTGTCTTACATTTTAGCCGTAACCTTTCCAAAATGCAACCCATATTTTTTGCACTGTGAAATGATGGTTGCATGACGTGATAAAGCACTGGTGATAGAATAAACTGAGCAAAACTTTGCTTTAGGACCCTTGAGGGACCATTTTTACCTGCTCATTTTTTACCCCATCAGCGGTAACTCTGGGCACCACACCCAACCACATTTACAGCATCAGCTGGGTTCCGTTCCCATACCTTCCTGCCTTTGCAGCTCCTCCTCTGACAGCGGATAGTCCTTCTGCGAAAGGTTTGTGAGGAGACTCTTATTCTCAGCCTGCAGCTGGGCAATCTGTGCCAGCAGGTCCTGGGCCTCCACCCTCCACACGTCCTCTACCAGCTCCAGCTCCTGCATGCCGAAAGGACACCATCATCACATAATGTTCAGCAGGTGCTATAGGGCACCTTCACATGTGATGCGTGCAAGAGCTGGTGCCACACGCACGCACGTGTCACTTTTGTCATTGTTTTTATGTGCCCATAAATGACATGGCGTAGAACACATGGGCTCTTTGACAGAAGGCAGCGGCTACCTGCCAACACTGCCTGTCGATTGTCCAAGTCGTCAAAGTTGTAGGTTCCGATTTTCAGTCTGTTACTCTGCAGTTTGTTTGGCTGAAGACTCAGTTACAGACTCACTTCGTAAGACACCAACCAACATTTTTTTAAACGTCCTCTTGAGATATTTGAGGCATGGAAGCTAATTAAAGCACCATAATTATCCTCCCCATGAACTCCTCTCTGACACGGATCAGGGCAGAGCAGCTTCCGGAACCACAGTACTGATTTTGTTCCTGTTTAAAAGGGAAGAACTTCACATTTTCCCTGAACAGCAGCAACTGGAAGCGGAGAAGGTCAGATCTTAACAGAGCCAGTGATTGAGTGAGGGCTTTTCTAAACATGGACACACTGTTAGCACTTGTAAAATGCTTGGGCTATGAACCAACAAAATATCCTAAAATATATTGGTACATAAAATGGATATAGCGGTACATTCTTCTGGAAAGTAAGAAAAAACCTCAGTAGCTGCAATTTACCAAAGTAGTTACAGACCAACACATTATTATAGTGTTTTTTTGGCCTATACAGCTGAAAAACTCTTTTTTGATGTTTAACACTCAGGGTTTTATGTGTGAAGAACAGCAACAGATAATTCAGTAAATCTCAGCAGATGCCCTGCACTTGAAGTTCTGAGCTCCAATCCCACCTCTTGCAGTAGTTCAGTTAACCAAGGTACTTACCCACAACTGAGATAGTAAAAATTACCCAGCTGTATAAGTAGCTAAATCATTGCAATTGTTTCTGGACTGTAAAAAGTGAAAAGGGTCAAGTAAGTGAATCATTTTACTGCATTTCATTTTTTACTTCAAATTACCATGAAAATATATACATGCACACAAGGCCAAATAAAATGAATTACCAATGTCCAACAGGATGGAGGAGAATCAGGTCCAACAAGTGTCTTTCTTTACTGGAGCACCGTACTGAGTGTGAATCTTCTCCTGTCCCTCATTACTGCACCACATGCCACCAACCTGGACCTTCCTGCCCGTATCTAACTGGACACAGACATTCTGATATTTTCCCTAGTTTGACCTCATCTTACTGCAGTTGGACCTTCGAATATTTCTCCTTATTGACCACATCTCACAGAACCTGATCGTGCTGAAGTGTCGCGCTATTCGAGTGGGAACGGACCTTCTGGTGCTTCTTCTCCTTCTCCAGCCTGTCCATCCGCTCCAGCCGCAGACGGTCCAGCTCCAGGCGCAGCTCCTCCGTCTCCGGGCTGATGTTGTTGCGGCTCACCAGCACCTCCAGGATCTCCAGGACGCGGACCACCTTGGGCATGAGGCGGGAGAGGACTTCGCAGCCGTACTGGTCAATGATGCGCTCGAACTCCTGTCCCACCACAGCGGCGATGTCGTACACGTCCATGACGGTCAGTTCGGCCGCGTTCTTCTCCATCGCAGAGCCCAGGTCCTCCATGAGCGCCTCCCTGTCCGTTTCCCTCGGCCCGTCTGTCTGTTTCCTCCGCCGCGGCAAAGTTCCCCCGGCGAGCAGCCGGTCTTTAGGAGCGTCTCGGCAGCTCAACTCTCCTCAGCAGGCGGCGAGGAAGAAGCGCTGGGAGCCCCGACGCGCGTTTCCCATGTTAGCGTTCACTCGAACGGCACAAACAGCACAAACTAACACTCAGGCGCCTCCATAGCCGTCGGGCGTCCGCGAGGCAAGAGGACCGCCGCAGCGCGGCAACTGCGCATGTCACAGTCTGCACGCCAGGGGTCGCTGCTCGGAAAGCCAGACACCCCCGCGTACATACGTCACATTACAAAAAGGAGTTATTTCGTTTTTTAAAAAAAAATTTACATCAGTTACGTTTAGTCTTTACACTGCTCAGTCAGGGACATTGATTTATTTCCTGTAGATGGCGCTCTGAAGCCCCCTTCCCTTCCCTCCCCTTAATCAAAATACTCTGGCGGGAGACCCGTGGTTAAGGATCAAGGATGATGGATGGATGGATGGGTGTGTGTGTGGGTGTGTGTGTGTGTGTGTGTGTGCGCGTGCAGCGATGGTGGTTAATAGCAGGTGCTTCCTGTTTTAGACCATGAGTTTACAATTCATTCATTCGGTTCTGCACTGTAGGTACTTTCAATACTACAAGACGAGCTTTTCCACGCTAGGTTGTCGATGCACTCAAGGGCACCCCCTCCACTAAGCAGAAAACAATCCATTTTTCTTACTTAACTGTCACCAATATTTCATGACAAGTTTATAATAGTAAATAGTAATAGTACTTGACTGACTGTTGAAGGTACATCAGTTATTTTGCAGGGGGCTGTGGTGCCAGATGTGTTGCTGTACATGCATGACAGGTTTTACAAAATTCCCAAAAGGTCTGGAACACAGAATAAATGATATTTTTGACAGTAAATTGGTAGGAAGGACTATGGTGTTCATATTTAACTTTAATTATGCCAGTCTAGGTAAAAAGCATTTTAAATAATAGATTACAAAATGTTTGCACTATACTTGTCATGTAAAAACTATTTTAATATGGATGTGTATGATGACCACATTTACAACATAATCATACTAACTGAAGGTGATAAATAGGAAACATCTTTAAAAAAATAAAACTGCAGAAAAAGGAGTTTGGACTGTTCTCTTTCTGTCTTATAGCTTTATTTAATGTTTTATCTCTGACCCAACTGGCAAAAACAAGAAAAACTCCTGGGTCACTGGGGTCCTCAGCCCATCTTGGAAACATGGTGCATAAGATAGAATACACCCTGGTCCATCTCAGGGCAATCTTTCTCTCTCTCACTCACACACACACACACGACAATTTAGTCACCAGTTTTCCTGAAACACACCTTTCAGCTATAGGAAGGAATATGCAGACTCCACAGAGTGAACCCAATTCAAAGCCATGTCTAGCCTCCCATCCCAGAAGCTGAGACACCAGTGCTACCCACTGTACCGCTGACCGACTGATCAAATTTTGTATGCTGCCCTTCCTAACTGACATGCACAAGGTCACATTCTACACCAGAAACATTAAATATTTGTTCAGTAATGAGACAGAGAGAGAGATCCATTCATAAACATTTATTGTTCATGACATTTACACATTGATCTGGATACCACAGTAATCCATACTAAAATATATGAGTCGATCTGAGAGTATAAAGACAGGTTTAATACAGAAACAAATAAAGGGAGGAAAGTGTTCAGTAACATCCCTTTCCAAGAAAGCACCCAAGAATGCAGGAGGAGATTCTGCTCATCTCCACAAAAATATGTACAACATCCTCCTGCCTGGTTTAACTATGACCTTTGACCCCCCGTCTTGACTACATTCCTAACAGGAAAATGTTCCTATTGAGCATTGGTCGGGTGCCTTCGTACACATCCGTCACACAGTGTTTCCTCCCAGCTTTTCGCCAGCTGAGACAATCGTACAAACACATCAACAAATAAGTTTGGGGATATAACCCATAGACTAAGGTTCAAGTGATAGGCAGTTCGGATAGGCAGGATCGTCCTATTCTGTCAGATGACTGTTACTGCAATAAACTACTGTCCATCAATAAGAAATAAAAATAAATATGACTGACTAATGGGGTGGGGGTTTCTTTCAGAAAGTAGCTAACTACCAACATCAGTAGAATCATGCACAGAGGGAAAACATTTTTAATGGACATAAATGAGCAATATTTCTGAAAACAAAAGTAAATTTTAGTGTTTTGTTTTTCCTTCACTTTAAAAAGTGTAACTGGTTACTTACAAGTTAAAAAGTCTCACTGTATCATTAAATGTTGCTCAGGAGGTTAAATGGGTTAGCATAAAAGATGCCTAATCTACTTTATATCTTGTGGACTAAATGAATAGTTATTAAAAAGGAAATAGACCAGCAACGTGCACTGAGGTGAGTATCAGGTAGCACTTTGAATTCACGGAACATGTTCTTACATGACTTATACCTCATTATCGGTGCAAAAAGCCCAGGAGAAACAAAAAATGGCAAACCAGTTGTTTCCTATATAAATGAGTAAACAAAATGAGTTTTTTTGGAGTGTGCACTCACCTTCCATTCATGATATGTTTAGCTAGGATAACAAAAATATTTTATTTGAATCATTACATTTCATACTTAATAAAAGCAAGTCGCAAAACCGTAAACAGCACAACTGTGCTAGTGATTTTCAAAAGCATTTAAATGGAATTTCATTCGGTGTGATAGATATCCCAAAGACAAAACTTCCACAAAAACACCTTGTCTGGTCCCCCACCAACAAACTTGTAATTCACTTGTAACTTTGTTTTTTTTTTAAAAGAATATTCACAGGAGTGGACAGCTTTCTTCTGCTTGCAACTATCAATCTTATGAAGGTAAGAGTAGGAAAGTGCACCTTCCCATTAAGAAAACGTGAAGTAACTATGAAGGCAAAATCATATGGTTCACAGATTAAATTTGGCAACAAAAAAACCCATGGGTTATGATAATGATTGTCAGAGTGAAGTCCAAAACAATTCCCACTGGAGATTGTGATCTGAGGTGGACTGAAGTGTATCAGCAGCACAGGAGATGATATCTGCACTTAAAATCTCTCCATTTATAGTCCGTCGATGTCACCTCTGGCAGCTGTAGTTTACTTGAACTGTAAAGGAGGACAGAATAATGGTTTAAACAAATATTATCAGATATAAAATATATCTTAAGAATTTTTCAGGATTTGTAGGATAATGTTGGGAAAACAGGATTTAAAATTTCTGCATTATTCACATATAACAGCTCTTCTGGACTATTATTTTACTAAATAACCTGTAACTGTGTTTGTAGGACTAATGCAAACTCAAAAATGTCACAATTTCCAAGATCAGATATAAAAGTCAAGCAAAAAGTGTGTACTTCGGATACCAGTATCTTTTATGGTATAACCCTCACCGGGTTCTTGGGAGGGATGGTGGGTTTCAGAGCCAGGGATGGTTTCTTCATGAGTGCAGGCTTGGTGGGCTTGGGAGAGGGGGGTGCAGCGCTCGTGAAACCGTTTCCCTCAGCCATTGACTCCAGGGGCACCCCAGCCAGCTCGTAGTGCTTCTTTCGCAGCTCCCCAAGGCGCAGGCGCTCATTTTCAAGCTGGGTCTCCAGCTCCAGCACCTTCACCTGTCACACACATGGAATTGACAGTAGGTTGGAATACACAACCTCCACTACAAAGAGTTGGAAAACCTACACAAACCATGACTCTCCAGAATCCAAACTGCTTTTACTCTCGATATATTCAAAATGTGAAAAAGTAGGGACTTATTTTAAAACTAATAGTGTACCTCTGATTGGAACAAACAAACCCTATACCCTCAACATCACTTTTCCTCAGTGATAGCTGATAGCCTGTGAGATGAGAACAGCCATGAAGGACTAACCTGTGACTCCATCTCCTCCTTCTTCAGCTTAATCAAAGACATCCCAGAGAAGTCCATAGTGTCTGAGGCATGAGGTGTAGAATGGAGGAGAACCATTACATTCACTTCAGCTTTTACTCAACATAAAACGCACTATGCCAGTCCCTGCCCGTGGTCTGACATAGAGCTCACCTTTCTCCTCGATCTGCTCCCGGCCTGTCTTTGTGGAGGCCACCAATTTGGCTGCCATCTCATTAACATAGCGAGAAGCCTGCTGGAGTGTGGTCAGCTTCCTGCTGTTGCGGTCTGCCTTCACCTGGACATGAAAGGCAATATAAAGACATGACGTCATCACATGGAAAGGCCCAAAAGGAGAATGCAGCACACATTTGGTTTTGCACTATAGACTACCCTCATGGGCTTGAAGAACTGCGAGGGCAAAAATTTTGTGAAAATATACTACCAGTACGTTGCACTAAAACACTCAATACACAGCCTGAATTTTAAAATTTTTTTCAATAGTTTATGTTGTGTCCTTCCAAAATTAAAAATAAATTGATACTGCAAATAGTTAGTAAGATACAGTGTGAGCGTCCCTGATGTCGTCTGACTAAACTGAAGTCATTATCATGCTGGCATTATGTGCTGCTTTAATAAACAATGTTTGCTAAGTGAGTGAAATTTCAGTGTAAAATATTGCCTGAGTAATACTTTTCCCACTGAAGCGAGAAATCGAAGACCTGATGAGTCGAGAGTGATGATTTTGGATGGGTGGCTGGGGGCTGTTACCCTACCTTGGAGGCAGCTACAAGCTGGGCGGTGCTGGCAGCAATCTCATGGGAACACACAATCAGCTCCTCGTACTTTCCTGTGTGCAAGACCACCTTGTCGGCAGACTCTCTGGGGGTGGAAGATGGCAAGGCTCACCATCTACGAACACGCTTCCTGCTTTCATTTAAGTTCCACTTAACAAAATCTAGTTCTGAGGGTTGTACCCATAAAAGCAAAAGCTGAATCATTATAATTGTGTATTATTTTCATTTAAGGCATGTATTTAGTATAAAAAAAAAAATTCTTTTATACAAGTACTTTTTAAATCAAACTTTGGGGTGTTTACAATTTACAAACACAATCAGAGCAAAACTACTGAGCTCTGTCTCTTCTTCAAATACATCTAAATGATAAGATATCAGTTGTAAAAAAAATTTTAAATAAGCAATTATTTTCAAAGGTTTTTCAAAAGGTTTCTCTGAAAAACAAAATTGTAAAAACAAACAATTATTTTCAAAGGTTTTCTAAAATTAGGTCTGTATTTTTCAAGGAGTTGCTAGCTACTGGTGCCGGATGCAGGGCTGTCCCAACAGATCTTCAACTCTACATGTGCAGATACATTTGTCTGTAGATCTGTACTTACACCATCTGTGTGGCTCCCCAACCAACAGCCTTGGATGCAGAGATGAGTCCCTCTGTCCAGCGAGAGTTCCTGGCATAGAACTCCTTCACAGAGGCAGCACCCTGCAGCGAGTTGGAGGGGGGTCCACAAGGAAGCAACCAGTCAGTACAGTGGGCTCATGTTTCTCCAAAACAATGGGCTCCACTGCACCCTGCATCAGTCATTAAAGTAAAACCCTTTTTCTGGTTTCATAAAGACCTGTTTGTAATGGTACTGTTGCAGTGTGCAAAACAGTGAGTGTATTTGGTGCTATAGCAGGGTCTTTGTACTCACCCTTCCACCCTCTACTATCTCTTTCTGCAGGTCTGTGGAGGCTATGACCAGCATGTGGATTGCCTATGGGGGGCAGCAAACACGACATACAGATGTGTTAACCACTTATTTGCACACCAGTAAATACCACTACTGATTAAGCAGCACCATCTTACCTTCATCAGATCTGTGCAGTTATTAAGGATTCTAAAAAAATAAAAATTAAAAATATTGACAAAGACATGATGGAAACCTTAATGTGCTCACTGTTTACAGATCAGAGATGATCTCTCATCTGTGAGAGATTCCCAACTGACCAGACTCTTTTCTTACCTCTCATTGACCTCCAACTTGATCCCTGAGGTGTCCTTCCTTGCCTGATTCATCATTTCCTAATAATAAAAGCAGAATCCTTGAGCAACCTTCACGTATCCACTTAGTATACAAGTGTTAATATTCACAGAAGGTCTTTGACTGAATGTGACTTAAATGTACCAATGAACTTTATGCACTTTTTCTACACAACTAGCAACCACAATGCTCTTACAGGACTTGAGAAATGCTGGTGGAGCATCTGTTTGATACTGAATGATTCTGCTCCCAGAATCCCACATTATCCCAGAGATTCAGAGTGAAGGTCTTTGGAAGACTCACATCAATCCTCCGCACAGCCTCCTCAATGGCAGCCGATGTAGCCGCCATCTCTTTGTCCACAAGGTCTCCAAGCTCCTCCTGGCGAATGTCCTGGCCCTTGGGCTGCAGCTCCTGTGGGGGGTGGGGATGAAGGGACAGGGCAGTGAATGTCATCATTTACATACCCTGACTTCTCATGTTTTGTATGCTAACAACAGTACTGGTATTATGTTGATTTCTTAAATCAGAATAACAGTCTTATGCCAATCTTTCAAAATGACAAATTAAATGTCAACTGAAATACATATGAGAAGCTTTAGAGCTGGCACGTTGACATCTATCCATGATAACACCTGTGGTCCACAGGAGTGTCTAGATGCCTCCAGCCCTGCAAGAAGAGGAGACCACTTACCCGGCCAAGTTGCAGGATGCGCTGGACCACCATGCGAATGGCTGTTGGGTCAGCTTTCTGCAGGGTGGCCCTGGACTTAAGCTCCTGTAGGAAATGCAAACTCTGGGTGCCACAGTTTCTGCAGTTTTCTGTCAAACCTGAAAGAATTGGTTACAGCCCAAGTTCAGTGGAGAAACCCAGCCCATGCTCAACTCTTTTGACAGATGAAATTTTGAAAGGTTCCTTGGTTCAGATTCCAGGTCTGAACCTGTTGTTACATCCACGCACAAAGTGCTTTGCATCAGAATAAAAAGACCACTTGGTGTCTCTTCTCTCCAGATACACTAAAACGGATCATTCTCCTGGCTGCAGAATAAGTTTTTCTCCAACATAAGAACTACCCCCAGTTTCTTGATATCTAGGTACTCACAGAACTCCTTGGGACTAAAGTTATCTTCCTATATTTAGGTTTACCAATTCCAGTACTGTACATCTAAACTGTTACCTTTACACACCAACATGTTTAAAATAGTATAATATATTGAACTTTTAATGACATAGTAAACAGCCATAAATAAAGCCTAAACAATCAACTCAAACACAAATATCCAGAAAAAATAATGTCCCTTTAAATGGGGCATTAAAATTCCCCTAAAATGTCCTTTTGGATAAGAACACCTCTTAAGCTACTAAATAACATAATGGTAAAAGGAAAAAATCTTATTTGAAGGTCCAACCAAAGAGATGGGGAGGCCAATGGCAGAGCACTCACGGTCTGCATGGTCTATGGGTGCCATGTGCGCCGTGCCACTGCCATTAACTATGGTGTCAGCAGCCAGGTGGGAGAACTGGGTGAGGGCCCTCACCAGCCCACTGGCATCTGGGGAAAGGAGGGAGTCACATGTAACATACATGGAGTAGTAGATCCTCATCTGGATCATGTGGAGCCACCGCCCATGTCGTAGTTCCTTCCAAAAACCCCCATACACATCACACTTAGATAACATACAGCTTATTATTGTGAAGAGAAGACCCACCTCCCATGTTCCTCAAGTAGTCCATGTGTCCTTGCTTCACCTTGTCAACAGATCCCAAAGTGGCCTCTGCTCGGCTCACCAGGTAATCTTCATGGGGATAAGAGGAGATGTGAGGGGGAAAGATGAATAAACAAGGGAAGAAAAGGGAAACAGAGGAAGAAAGCGAGTTACAACCATTCCCCCGATCTGTGTGAACGGATTTGAACCAGATCCTTTCAGTGCAAGGTGGCAGCTCTAACCACTATGCCAGCTGCACTTTTTTAAAGTAAATTCATACAAGATGGCAAAGATGGAGATGAACTGAAAGGGTATGTTACCTGGGGAGCTGGTACAACGCACATGTAGTGGATCATCTAACTTTGCCACTGCATCCTGGATGATTGCTTCAGCCTCAGACACAGTCCCCTGCAGCAGGGAGAACTGCTCCTCCAAGAGCTTCTTCTGCAGCTGCTCCTCCCGGCTTGCCTACACAGGTGAAGATGCAGGAACAGGGCCAGCATGTCACAGTGATCTGACTGCCCTACTGTCATCCTGGCCTTGTGCAAATCCAACTATATATTCTGCGTTTAGTGAGGGCTGATCTGTGAAACCACATTTCCCCCGTAAAGTCTGATCTGTGATTTCTAAGATATACAGCCTGCTTTGCAGATGGAGAACACATCTGCGCTACACTACCCACCTTCTCCTGCAACTTGCCCTGCAGTTCACCCAGCTCCCGGGTACTCCGTTCCCTCTCCTGCTGCAGGGATGCCTGCTGAAGCTGTGTAGCCTGGCGCAGAGAGGACAGTTCTGCATCCCGTTCGTTCACAGAGAGCATCAGGGCCTCTTTCTCTGCCTGCAGAGACTGGAGGGCCATGTTCAGCTTTTCCCCTGCCTGTTGAAACAGAATAAATTCACCTCATTACCCCGGACTGTCGACTGCCAGCCAGCTTTTTTTCTGAATGGCTGCAGCTCATTAGCAGGTATTGTGGCATGTTGTTTCTACTGCTACATCAGCAGAAAATGTAGACTCTAGTTCCCTCGATGACAGGCTATGTATTTCATTAGGGTTTACTCTAAGACAGGGTGATTAATGGGGTTAGAAATCTACAAGTAACATCAGTTCAACTGTACCACTGACCTAAACATTTTTAAGTCACATATTTGAGGGAAAATACAATAATCTACAATTAAGTAGTCTGGTTTTGCAGATCTGATTACCGACATTCCTATACAATATTCCAGTGTAAGACTGCAGCTTCTCCATTTCTTAATTACACTTTCTAACCCTGCACAAAATCACATAATATGATTCTGATATTATAAGGGACAGTGTATAATGCCAATCAAATTCAGTTTATTTTTATATAATACTCCTCTCAGCAGAGTATTACAGACCACTGAACAACTGAACACAACTGCCAAGGTAAAAACAGAAATACAGCTACACCTTGGTATTCAAGCTCTTGGTTTGTAGTTCTTGTTCGTGTGTGTGTTCTTGATAGAACAAGCCACACACACACACGTTGAAAAGTCCCAGCATAATGAATTCTTTCAGTGTGAACCCAAAGTATCTCAGATTTGCATGAGTGTGAAGCTAAATGGCAGCATTGCACCCAGCATCTGTATTCTCTGGCTTTGCCCTATTTGGCTCACGTGTTTCATGATTTTGTTCACGTTTATTTCAGTTACAGCCCATTTCAATACGCAAATTTTATTTTTCTAATTTATATTGTTTTCATTTCTTTATTTTTTTAAACATAAATTTATCTATTAAATGTTTGTTGCTATTATACTAGCAAGGAAAGAAACCTAAGGTATGATACTAAATAAAAAAAAGTAACTGCATATAAGCACAATAAATTCCCTCATTAACTGTTTGGTAATTAGGTAATTGGTATTTACAGTGTTCTTTGTCACACTGAAAAGGGTATTTTAGAGTGTAGGAATATTTTGGGGAAATTAAATGGAGGTCCTTGGATGAACCCAGAAAGAGTCATAATTGTCATAAGAAATAATGAAAATAGCTTCTCAATATGATTTTTAGGAACCAGTTACACTTGGATACCAGGTTATAGGTGTAAAAGGAATGATAATGGTTGAAACAGTAACTAACAGGTGAGCAGAGGAAAAAAAAAAAAAAAAAAACACCAGAAACAAAGGGGAGAGGGTCCAAGTGGCTACAAACTCCTATAGCAGCCATGAAAGCCATGATACAGAGACACTGTTGACTAGCGAAACACATCTGAAAATGCACACAGAAGCTCAGATGAGCCACTGTAAAAAAGCCAGCAGTCATTTAGACATTTAATCTGCATCTGCAAGGAGATTTGCTCATTTTTTGCATTTGATTTACATGAGGAAGAAATCAGATGTGCTACTGCCTGTTCTACACAGGGAAAACACACCAGATCTTTGTTCATATGAATCTTCTGATATCTGATTATTGCATGAGTTCAACAGTAGCAATGGAATGCCATGCTTTATAGTTCTGATTAATTTAGTCATTTAATTGATTTATATTTCTGATTAATTTAGTGATTTAATAGATATCATTACAAGCTACTCATTTAACATGTTATTTAGAGAGCTGGATGGTTTCACACAAAAGGTATTCATGAAAAATGTACAGCAATAGGGCTTCTAATGGAAAATTGAACTGGAACCTTCCTGACCTGCATTTGCAGTCCATAAAATATTTGACAGTGGGATAATATTGAGGCAGTGGAACATGTGAGAGGGAATCGGTACAACACACTGGTTTATATATAAGCAAATGTGCTTTGGGTGGTGGTGTGGTGCACTTACTGCCACGTTGCTGTGCAGAGAGCTTTGGAAGCGGGAGACTTCTGCCTTGCGTTCCTCCAGCGCCCTCTTTAGCTTTTCCATCTCAAACTTTTGCTCCTCTAGCTGTGCACCACCAGGGAAGAACATATAGACATTAGAGAGTGCAACTAGCTTGAGCAGTATTCAACCTTGCATGTGATGCATATGGATATGCCTGAGTGCCTCACCTTCATGTCAGCTTCCTGCTTGATGCGCTCAACTTCAAAGGCCAGTTGCTGCTTTGTCCGGGCCACTTCCTCCTGCGTCTGCTGGGATGCTGACAACATCTTGACAGTATCTGCACTCTGCCAAGAATCAAAATAGTATTTCTGAGCTCCATCCACCTGTCTCCTTTATAATTCTCACATACACATTGCTATTCTCCTTTCAGGCACATATCCCATTCAGTGAGAAGTACTCAACCCTCTCCTTTTAACATACAAGATAAGGAACACAATACAGGTACAACAGGAGTACCTTCCGGAGCAGCTCAGCGTGGCTGGAGACCAACTCTGCATGCTTCTCTTTCAGCTTGGTGTAGCGCATCTCAGTCGCCTGGGCACGCTCTACAGAGAAAGGGTCAGTCAGGCATGGTCTTTGACCACTGCAAGGGTTACCAGGTGCTGTACCTCTGATGCCGCTATGCTTTTTTCATTTCACTGACTTTGTCCAAGGCAATTTAATCTTACTTTTGCATACACTGGCTCTTACAAACACACTTTTCCTATTTTCAGAATTTGACTGGTTTATAAATCCAATCTCATTGCATCATACCAAGCCAGCGTCAATAAAAGCATTATAATAAGGTGTGCACTGATTGACACATTTATGCTATGCTCTCTGAAAGTCTTGGACTGTGCTATAATATTGCTGTGTAAGACCTTTATATTTTTTAATCAACTTCAAGTTACATTATAATGAAAGCTAATTTAAAAGGTCTGAAAATAAAAATACATATTCTCCACCAACATCCACAAAAACATGTTCCCCATCACCCTGCCGCTGTCAGCTTTCATTATTGTCTCCACTTTGGTCTCCGTGGTAACAGGACACCCCTTCTTCAGAACAGTTAGGATCACCAACACTCACAAATACCAGACATGAGCTATACACACTGTGGATGCTAGCTGAATTAAGATGGACCCAAACTCCTACACTATATTGGTCCATTTCTCTGACATCAGTTGGCTGGCTGTGTAGACACAGTTCACTTTCACTCAGTGGGTCCTCAAGCTGCCTGATCATAGTTCTTAAGTGAAGAAAAAAAACAATTAAAGATAAACGGATGCGGATTCAACTGAGGGATGTACAGATTGCAAGCCGAGAGCCCTTACAACTGCGCTACCTGCTGTGCCTGTAATCGTCTATATGTGACATCTTTACTAGATCTGAATAGCACCACATGAGTTGCACATATCATTTTAGGATTTGCTAAACTAGACTGTGCCAAAACTCAGATCACTGCAAATTTGTCTCAGTGTAAGCTCCAATCTCTTTTGTTAGAGAAAGTGCTGATATTAGTGCCACTGCCTATGTAAATTCCTATTCTAAGCCCCAAACAATTCCAAATGCCTGTGTCAACAACAGTTTGAGCTGGTCGTTAGTTATTCATTTACCAGATGTCCATCTCCAAAGCATCTGGTTAAACTACTTAACAGTGGTTTACACAGCTGGGCTAGTTTTACTCTATAAATTCAGAATAAGTTCTTTGCTTGAGGGCGCTACAGGAGGAGGGATTTGATTTCATGGTATTTCAAACTCAAAGTGGTAGCTCTTACAATAGCACTAGCTGCTACCTTTGGTATCAGTATTTGTGTTGGTGTAGTAATACTGGCTAGTGTCTGCACGTCTGCATTCACACGTGACATCGCTGCATTATTATCTGTACCACTTCCTATATGCTGGCTGTACTTCTACTCCTTTCACTATGAGCACTCTGGGGGGTTCAGTGTGATGGTCTCACTCTCTGCTTCCAGGAAGGAGGCCTGTATGCTCTCATGTTCGCTGTTCTGTCTCTGCAGGGCCTCCAGCTCCATGCGCAACTGCTCGTTCTCCACCAGAGCACGCTGCTTCTGTGCCCGCTGCTCCTCTAGCTCTGCCTCCAGGCTGTTGATCTGGGACTTGAGCTGTGTGATGTAGCGCTGGGCCTGGCAAACCAAGGGGTTAAATCAGCGGCCGTTACACGTCCCTGGATGTCACGAGTAAGTCCAAGCGAGCACAGACAGCCCAGTTATACTAGCAACTATGGTCATTACTACCTGAACAGAGTAAATGTTCAACAGCAGTGAGTCAGAGTCAGTTTCTCTTGGTCACGTGAGTTCTGAGTCAAGCTATGCTTTTCATTTGAAACCAATGTGCCACATTCCACATTGCCAGGGTACATTTACCCCCCCAAAGCCACACTGAAGCAGCTCTTTGCTTACTAGCAGTAGTTTTCAAACCTATCAAATTAAAATAATAAATGTAACAGCTAAAAATCTAAAGTAAAAAGTCAACCAGTTGTTTTTCACAGAATGCTTTACTACTGGACAAGATATTAGATGTTTTGGAGGTCTACCTCAGCTTTGATCTTCTCCAACTCGGCCCTCAGCAGCTCAATTTCTCGCTTCAAGTTGTCTATCTGGATGTCCCTGCCGAACAAGCCCAGTCATTGACCTTCCATCACGCTGCTCTAAGTGTTTGCTTTCATCATTTCATCATTGCCACATCTCCAAAAGCAAACTTTTACTCAAGATAAAATGTCTTTATGTCTTTATGTTCCTTGAGCGATAGTTGAGGGTCTTACCGGCCTAAATCAGATTTCTAAACAGCAATGGGATCTATTAAAACTGATAAATACAGGAAATAATACAAATTATTGAGGAAAAAAACCACTCAATCAAAGGAATACTACAATATCTTAACACTCTTGTTTCGTCTATATTTCTGTGACCCAGAGTTGTTCATAAAATTAATTTAAAAAAACAGTACACATAATTTCTTTGTCATCTACAGTGTACATTGGAGATAAGCAGCTTACTGAATCAAACATTGACAGCCCAGTGAAAAATAATTTACCTGTCATCAAAACCACCATTGGGAGGTCCAAATGTTTGATCAAATATATCAAACTGTCAAAAAAACAAGACAAAAAGAAATAAATAAACGATTTATGTACTAGTGCCAGAACTATGATTTGAAACCTAGCAAAGTGATCACATGGGCCTGTCAGCACTGTGACTCGAAACACCAGTCAGGCCTGTAACCTGATGGGTCTGCACTGATAGGTGAGCGCCAGGTTGTACCTGTGGTTGGCTCTGCATTATAGGTTGTGTTGTCTCACTGACTTCAACAAGTGGCTCTGGTTCATCGTCATCCACCGGCTCTACATCAGGAATGACAACCACTGGCTTCACATGCTCAGCCAGTGCAGATGCACGCAGGAAGTTGGGGGGTGACTAATGGCACAGCAATGGGAGGGTGGTGGGGAAAGGAAAACAGAAAACATGAATGAGGGCCACTGTGTAAGGTTTTGGGTCACATGGAAATGTTGGATTGAGTCCCTCTGATCCCACCAACCACTTTTATAGCTTCTTACATCGGGCAGCTTGGGAATCTGGATGAGTCTTTTGAAGTACATCATGTCTCTGGCTTTGTTGAAGAAGTTTTTCAGGCTGAAAAGAAGGAAATTACAGTATTGCCACTGTTTAGAATGATATCCATTCTTAAATTAATGTTTGCAAATTAATTATTCATATTTAAGTGTGTCAAGATAGTCAAGGTGAGTCTTGTCAAACTGAGGGTAATTGTGTCACACAGTACAAATGGTTCAATGCAATGTATAAAATCAGCCTTAAGATGACTCTGCATGATAAAACACGTCATTTTCAGGACGGAATACAAGTCATCTCTTGGTTGGAGGTTCCAGAGCTGGTCATGTGACCTCACTTTGCTTTGCAGAGTCACCTGTGGAATTACCTGTGGAACTGGTCGTGGAATCTGTCCCGGTGACCTTGGAGGGTGTCTGCGGGCAAACCTGTGGACCACAGCAGATTCCCACATTAACACTTTCCATCTCAGTTGTGCTTTTTTGTCATTAGCAATTCATACAGTCCAGAGATAACCCATAGCATTAGTATGGTTAGTACCGTTATGTCTCAGGTTGCAATGCAGGAACAAATCAAAACACTAAAAAGCATCGCAAGGACAACAGGACATTAATAGCCATAGTGGTATAACTAAACATATCATTAAAGTACAATGTAAGACAGAGGGTTAATATAAGACAAAAAAGGAGTAATAAGGGTATGGCACATTGAGAGTCCACAGTGACTCATTGTACACTAGCTCTACCAATTTAAAGTTCAATATATGTTTTGTCAAAATCTGTGACTGATTTAGAGTCACTGTGCACAGGGGATAAAGAAGGGGACCACTCACAGGCATGCAGCTTGAACAGCAGCTTCACGGTGAAGTGGTACAGGTAGCTGCAGTCCTGGATCACCTGGATGAGCGGGGACAGACGACACTGGCCCGATGTGGTGGTGGAAATGGCGATTGAAGTATTGAGCTGCCTGAGCACTGGAAAGCCGAAAATGGGGAGGAAAAAAACAAACAAACAAAAAAAAAAAACAGAAGCTGTCAAACATGACGGTAAGATGCCTCCAGTAGTTTGCACCGTACTCAGTACCCCACACTCTGACTGGACACAGGTAAGACTGCATGACTGAACCATTACATTCATGCACAGAAATGGAACACTGATCTCACTGCCATTACTGGGTCAGTGCTAAAATAAGTGGCAAACAGGAAATCCACAGGAGTGGATGAGTGCAGGAGTGACTGCATGTGACTGTCTATTTTTGGATGGATGACAAGGATAGGTAATTGCAGTAGACAAACAGGCTGTGCTAGATAAAAATCATATGCAAATTGCTCTTGTCTGATTTGTCCACACTGCAAAGGGGTTGTGCATAATTACAATGTTCACACTACAGGCATTTTATAGTTCTAACAGCTTAGACGTTCCTGGTATATAGCATTTCTTTTCAGTTTTCAGTTTCTTTGTTGGATGCATTTTTTTTCTTTGGCTACAGCCAATAAACTCCATTTATGAAAAGGAGCACCCACAGTTTTTATGGAAACTACAAAATGCTTTTGCATAGGTTACTAGTGTTTGACCTCAGCTCTAAAAAGCTGTATTATCTGAATAATTCATTTAGGAGTATATGGATTTACTTTGATTTCATGAACTAATCAAGCCACAAGACCAAACTATTTTTAATGCAAAGCATATGGTAATATTTAACAGTGTTCATTAGGTGAAAAAATATTAAATAAGTAAAATATCCAAATGCTCCATTGATGCCACTTTAGAGTGATATGTGCTGGGTACTGATGTTATTACACTGTATTTGTTAGGAAGACTGTGTGCCACTAAGTTGAAATGAGTCTGCATTTGTGTCACCACAGAACTGTAACAGCTAACCTGTTCCATGGTCTGACTTTCAGGAGCCATCTGAGTTGGGGCTATGCAGAGAGGCTCATCAGACTGTGGCCAAAGAGGAGAGGCTCATTTTACCATGCCCCTGGGGGTGAAGGGGAAAGAAGATGACTCACCTGTCTCAGCCAGCTTTAGCTCATAATCCAGGTAATCAAACACCTCCACTGTGAGCTGGAACCTGTGAAACAGAAAGGTGTATCTGCTCAATTACCTGGCCTACCTCTATATTGTTTCCTCTGTGAGTGAGAAAGCCAACAGTGAGTTCTCACAAATATTCATGGCCTCCACAACTAGGCAGTGGACATGAATTAGTGTAGCTCGTTCTAGGACAATTTGATCCATAATGGATTCCCCTAGGACAGGGGAGGAACATTCACGCTCACCTCAGCATTGGACTGGTGTTGACATTTAAACCCTAAAAATCCCCTGTCTTTTGCACCTGGGCTCTCAGTTTCTCAGTTACTTCATTCATAAAACATCAATCCACCCCTTTCTACTTACAAACCTCTCATTTACTAGTACTGGCCATTTTTGTAGATACAGCCTGATGCAGTCATGCTGTGGGGGAATGGGGGGTAGAGCACATACACTTACACATTGTTAATGTCACTCCCGGCTGTGCGCTCTAGGACCTCATCAGAGGCCTCTAGATTGGGTCGGATCTCCGAATGCTGGGAGGAGAAAGAGGCAAACATTAGTCTTAAGTGTGCCAGACTGTGCTTGGCTTGCATATCCCAGTCAGTATAACATGTCTTATCCTCCTATCTAGAATTTCCACCAAACAATAATTACCTCTATAGCAAGAGGCAGTAAGTAATGAAGTACATTGAGGAGCAGTATTTGTTCCAAAATAGTTTTGAGTATAAATATTAGGGCTGTTCCTTTTCCCAAGAAACTTAAATTGCATTTGCAAGTACTTTAGTAAAGTGGAAGAAGAGAAGGCAACCTGGAACTGCAATAATTTACAATACCAAACAGTTTCAGATAACACTTTACCTTCATATGGAATTCCATCTTGTTGCACAAGAGCTTGGAGTACAAGGCAACCAACTGTCCATATTGGTCATGAAGATTACCCTAAATGTGAAGAGCAGATAAACAGGCTCAGCTTGTTGCTGCTGCAGTCCTTTTCCCCTTCCTAGACCACCAAGTTTTTTAAAAATCATTGTTCAGTGTTGGAGTAGAGTCATGCATTTTCTTTTCCTGCAGTCTCTGTAATACCTCCTAAATAAACTGAACCCTAAAACTCAGCCAAGTTCCCAAAGTTCCTTCCAGGTGCCTTAATTATAATACATTGTTAACTATAACACAGTGTGAAAGAATTGACATCACCAAAGAATAAAAAGGGGTCTTAATTTCTCTGTGACATTCAGCAAACTAAGACACAAGCAATATTATTTCCTAAAATGGCCTTTTAAACATTAGTAACAGTCACTTAGTCAATCACGTAATCTTTTCTTTAAGCCAATTACTGATATAAGCAGCTTGTTCACACCACACAGGAGCCCATTCACACAGAGTGAGCTGCTCACCCAGAGAGCTCCCATTTCAGCAACGCTGCTCTGGTGCCTCATGCAGTCCTGTAGACTCTGAAATACAGGTTTAAATACAACTATAGTTTACTGAACAAACGATTAAAATAGATGCAAGCTGAAAAACATTCAAACACTAGGAATACTTTCATGATGTCTCCATCCTGCATGGGCTAGTCTCAGAAGGACACTAACTGAGAAATTCCATGTTCATTCCCAGGATACCATAATCCATATACAGCATTTCAACTACTCTAGGGAAAAGCTGAGGGGGTACTCACATTCTGATGTCCATCCCGCAGCACCTTGTGCAGCACATGGCAGAACTTCCAGCTGAGGATGGAGCTGCTGGCCAGAGGCAAGCCCAAGGCATATGACCAGAAGGTGAAGGCTCCCTTCTCTCTGTGTGTCCCCAAAATAATCCCTGAAAATGTGGTTAAGGAAAAGCAAGCAGCCAACCAGCACAGAGAGAAGTGTACGACATACAGCAGCCCTGCAAGTGTGCCATTAACAAACCAGTGACGTGTTGGCTGCGGCGGGAAGTGTATCAGTAAGCACAATGGGCTCAAAACGCTTCCTGGCACAAGTTGTTTAATACACGGCAGAACTGACAATGCCCAAATGGCATAGAAAATTGAAAAATGAAGTCTTTATATCTGTAAAGATAGGGTTTAAAAAAACAGATCTAAGTGAGGTTTCTACATAGATAAGTTTATTAAATGCTGTAAAAGCCACTCAGTACATTGAAAATTTCTACTTCAGTCTTTGAAAGAAGGCATGGAAATGTGCACATGGTTGCGTCACATGCAGGACACAGTTACATTGTATGTCATGAGTATAGTGAGATGTCAGTTTCACCGTGGAATCTGAAAAGATTAAGGGTTATATAGTTTAGTGACAAATAATTTATTACTGTCTGCACATCATTACAAGCAGCGTGCTCATTGCTCTCTGTGGCACCCACATGTTTGGCCTTCTCAGGGGAGTGTGCGCAGGTTGTAGACATGTACCTCATGTACATAACGGGGGTTTGAAGAGGTGGGGTGCTTGGGGAAGGATATGAAATGGTGAGAGGGAGGGATGTGCTTCAGAGATGGAAAACCTTCATGTGTAGCAGCATTATCATCATAGTGAAAAGTGGCAATAGGAGAAAGTAGCTGTAATGTGATGTAATGTGCACAAATAAAAAAAATTCACACACACACACACACACACACACACACACACACAAACACAGAATATGCTCGTTAGATATGTAATATGTAATATTGTAAAGAATGTAGGTATAAAAGGATAAAGTTTAGTGATGTATGATTTTTCTTTCCACCATTTCACTGGACCACAACCAGTATATTCACTGCTCTCTGTACTGTCTGCCTGTTTGACGGCACTAACAATACTTACAAACTGAATGCAACCTCTTTAAGAGTAATATAGCAGTGATATATAATGAGTTATTATGTTTTACCATTCCACTTTGTATTCTGGGTAATGCCTAGTAGCTCAGCTATTTAATACATAAAAGCAGGACAAGTCATTTCACCATTAATAATAGAGTCAATCCGAAGGGAGACTCTGGTTGGTCTTTTACTCTCTCAGAGAGGATACTGCGTGCATGCTTCTCCTTTACTGGTGTCTCGCTGGAGTTGATGGCCTTGCTGATACTTGTGAGCTGAGGGACACAGATGGAGAGACAGTGAGAAAAGTAAGAGTCACAAAAGGGGTTTCATTAGTTTACTGAGCAACAAACATCCAAACACACGTGTCTTCTAGGACATCAAGAACAGTTCAAATCACACTGGTCACACTTTTTTTTTTTTTTTTTTTTTTTTAAAAATAAAAGCATCGGCAGTTCATGTGAAGTTAGGAAATAGCAGCTTCAGTGGCGAGGTGTGAACAGTCATGCACAATGTTTGACATTGCCTTTACTGAACTGCATGTGCACAATGGATTTTTTGCTTGACTCCACATAACAGGGTTAGCAGCACAGCACCCTCTCCCTGTGTGGAATCTTTTCAGTTGGTATCATAGCCTCCTGTGAAGATGGATCTCATCAGGACACTTCCCTGAGTTGAAAATAAGATGACAGACAACTCTTTGTTCAAGTCCCATTCCCTTCTTGACCACAGACTGGTAACTGTTCCACAAAATCAATTTCTATGACATCTGGAATACATGTCAATTAGGTTAAACACATAAATGAACAAACGGAAAAAAAACGGTTTCAATCAAACTGACTACATCCTGTACATCAATACACTGCTTATCTTGGGCTTTTTATTCTCAAAAATTTTAAGTCCTTAGCATAGGGCACTATATTCAGTGGTGTGTAAATAGCTGGAGTTAAAGTTAATAAGCACAAAATATTTATTTATTTCTTTAAAATTTAGAGACAGAGTGGACACACTGTGACCCCACGTGACCTGCTGCTAATGGTAGTGTGGCCTGCATGGCTCTGCCCTGCTGGTTTTAGGGGGTGGGTGAGCCAGCAGCAGAGGCTTCCCTTGGGTCTGATTTCCATCCATCAGCAAAAACACGAGACATAGAACATGGAGTTACACTACAATGCATTCTGGGTGTTTTTTCAGCTGAGGAGGAGGAATAGTTTTACAATGGTCAGCAATTCTATAGTGAGTTAATTAGCTGGAGTTAATGGCTAAGACAGAGTTAGAAAAGGCCACACACCTCCTCAAAACTATGCCAAAAAAAACATTTGTATGTTTCAACTCAGCTGAGCTCCTCAACCTTATTATTTTGTTAAAATGCATTACCAAGGTTGCCTTGTTCTTGCCTTGTTCTAGTTTTTTTTGCATTCACTGAATAAACACTTAAGTAAAATGTTAGTGGTATCCAGGTACATACACCTGGATCAAAAATGTGGTGTGCAAGCATGTAAAAAATGAGGAAGTGTAGAACATCCAAAAATTTAATCCAGAACATCCAAAAATCTGTATGCAGTGAAAAGGTGTGGATCTGAGTTTAAGGGGTCAGTAGTGGTAGTTATATAACTTAAAAGAAAGTTTCAAATTCCACCTAGGTTTATGCTTTTCAGGTAATGCCCTACATAAGAAAAATAACTATAAAATAACTGTAAAATAATAATAATTGTTCCAATAAAATTGTGGAACAATGTTATTATCTTGGAATTTGTTGTAAAATGCTTTGTCATTTATTTTGACACACTTGCAGCTATAACACAAAAAAATGCCAAGAACTTTGTTCTTCTTGACTCACCACAGCAATGTTATAATATGCACATTCTTTTTTCAAAGACAAAGGAACACAGTTGCAAAGCAGGTTTGACATTACACAATGCACAGACCCAGGATCCCTGCAGGAGAGGGTGTCTTGTTTTATTGATGTTCTGGTTTCCTTAGTCCAGAAAAACATACATATATATACGGAAAAGGGCTGCAAGTTGAAATATTTCATCCATACCTCTGACAGGACCTTCAGTGTTCAGACCAGCAATGAAAGCAAAATAAGAGCCAACCAGCGTCACTTCCCTATTTGAATGATGACCTCACCAAATCAAACAAACGCAACACATGCGCAATAAAGGCTTAAATTCAAGAGCCTGAGAAAGATCAACATTTACAGAGTGTGGAGATGGCCACATGGACAGGAACAGGCATGACGATGAAGGATGGACTGGAAAGGAAAGCCCTCCTGTGCTCCTAGCTCACTACATATGCATACACTGGGCGTTTGAGTGTTAATTTGCCAACCTAAATGTATAAAATAAGACTGGCTGAGAAGGAAAATAAGAGTTCTTAAAAACAGTTAAAAGGTATGGAGATTCAGTGGTCTGAAAGTAACTCCTTTTAGTGTGGGCGCATAAACATTCCATATCTTTATAACCAAATACTTTGCCTGTCTGCCTATGAATTAGAGTAAAATCAGCTCTGTTTTCAGACTGTACAAAACTACAAGCAAAAACTGAAACTCAAATAGCGATCAGTTTAATGACATCAGCACCATTAACCAATAATATACAGCGGGTGGTCACTAAGAGCTGTGGTCTTTGTCTGAGTTTATAGTGACAAAGGACTGATGATATAGGGCTCAACAATTTTTCATGTCTGGAGGTGCACAGAACAGGTACATATTACATTGTACCTGTCCTACCAAATTTTGCAATATATTGGAGAGACAAAAAAGTAAACATTTATGTTTAAAATATCCTTGTAAATTGTAAGCAAAACGAGGCAATGATGGTTATCACATGAGAGGAAGTAAACTTACAAAAAGGCTCCAACATGCAGAGACCTAAGATGGTTACCAAACATGCCACCTGAAGTAGTCGGTTTCTGCATAGCTCATCTGCAAGCAAATTTGGGCCTTTTCAAAGGGAGCCTGTCCCATGCTGTGGATAAAGTGTGCGGCGACTGATGAGGAACCAGCCAAAACATCAACCTCAGCTGAGCCCTGTGATGGAAATTGCTTCATTCACAAATTGTAAACAGACCAAACCCTGAAGGTCTGTCACAAGACCATGCTGAAGACTGACAGCAGTATGTAGCACAGTGGGTATGGTGCTGGACTTCAACCCCATAGTGAGACACAGCAACCTAAACATTGGATGTGTTTTGTTGTTGTCTTGTACCACATGACTACCATTTTTTGATTTAAAAAAAAGAGCCATAGAAAAACTGTACAAGAAACCTGCAGAGTACACTATCCTCTGCAAAAGGAACAAGCTTATTGAGAAGATATTTACTCCAAAGCTATGGTTTTTGTTATCATCACTGTGATCATTATGACTTCTATAAATATCACAACTATCATCATGACTGTCCTCCCTTTAACCTTTGATAATGCCAACATATTCAAGTAGTAGACAGTTTATGTTAGAATGGGGCCACTGTTACAGTTCTGCCTAATGCATCCTTTAAATGGCAGGAGGTCCAAGCAGCAGTATATGCTCCCAAAGATCTACCAAAATCAGCCTGCATGTAGCTGACAACAGTCAGCTCTGCTGCACTGTGCCCCTCAACAGGGTTTCCCAGAACACTCAACACCATAGAACCCCAGAGGACCTACATGTATCCAAAAAACCAAACATAAAAGCAGCACACCTCACAGACAACAAAGTGCTGCTGTGGTGGACACATTGCACTACTGTTCAGCATTTAAAAACAATATACCCTCATCCATGCACCACATACAAACTGTTTAGAATTTTACATTTTCACTACTGTCACATTCTCCTGAGGAATTTCCAATTCACAAGCAAACAATGAAGCCATGAAGGCTGTAGACGAAAACAATGGGCTTTGAATGAAAAGCAACCAAACTCGCTGGGACAGTCGATGCCGGACAATGGAGCCCTTCCAGGTAAACACGCCCCCAGTGGCTCAAGTGTCACCCAGCGTCACTGGGATTGGAAAAGGTACATATCCCCTCTACCTGCAGCCAAACCGTGTGCTCATTAGACATGCTCCTCAATAAGGACGTCTGGCTGACTGTTTTGCTGTTTAACCAACATCAGATCACAGTAGATCAAGGGGAGTGCCAGGAGTAAATCTCCAAGCAACTCAGGTCACAAACAAGTCAGAAGGTGTCATGTGTTGCCCTTCATTCATTTATAAATAAAAGCTATACCTATTGGGGCACAGCAACAATATGTAACATAAAATAGCCATTATTCACACAAATTCTGTGTCTCTATCTTTCACACACACACACACACACACACACACACACACACACACACACACACACACACACACAGCCTTTCCCAGTATGCTCTGTTCTACCTTCTGTCTGTCAAACAGACTCACTGTGCAGGCTGAGAGATGTGTTGGTACTCTGCAAGCCTCCCCATATAAAGGGCTTATTTAGGCAAATGGCAGTAATAGGCCAACAACCACCCCCAGCCCCCTAACTCAGCACAGAAGGGTCACTGTGGATCTCCCAACAAGACCAACAGTCGTGATAGAGGTGGTGCGGTTAACCAACCCCCCCCACCAAACCACATGGACCCGCTTCAGGTTCTGGCTTAGAACTGGGGGTAGGGAACAAGACAATGTGGGGTTTGTGGGTAAGTGCTAGTCAGGGGCAATGGCTGGATGGTTGCCCCTCTCTTGCACACACCGCCTGGCAAAGCAGGCAGAGCAGATGGCTTCCGAGCAGGATGGCTGCAGGGAGGTGCCCATAATGCATTCACGCTGACTGCCTCTACTACCAAGGGGGAAGAGGCGGGCGACACACACGTAAATACCCAACTCACAAATATCCCTTACCTTTCTACCTCAATCTGCCACCTTAGGGGCTTGGGCTACAATGAAGTACTCAAAAGAATTTATATTAACATTTAGTCATTTACCGGCTTTTTTTCCAAAGCGACATACAGTCATTAACTAGTATTTAGCTGACACCTTTATACAAGATAACATACAGTGGCAGATATGCTACATTAAACTCCCTACAATTATTCACCCATTTAATATACCAGAGCAACACAACGCAACACATTCATACATAAACACACTAAGAGAATCTTTGGAGTCCCCAGTTCACCTGAAATGTTTTTGGACTGTGAGAGGAAAGCAGACCACCTGGAGGAAACCCGCGTCAACACGGGGAGAACATGAGAACTTTGTACGGACTTAGCAGAGATCGACTCTAGATTTTTCCATGCAGGCCATGTACTGTGTGTCACCAGCACTGCAGCACCATACCACCACATCATTTCAACAGGTCTATACCCCAAGCCCAATTCATTTCACACTACCATATGGTTCTTAAAATCACAGAAAATTATAGGGTTAAGGTTGTGTAACAGTGGACACTTCAGATACAAATTAATCTCGATGCTAATCTTAGTGGGGCATAAGTGGGTTAGACAGAATGACACACTTTCTAGGGCCCATCTAAAAGCTTGTGTCACAGAGAGTATGCACTAGTATCACTTCTACACAACTTTACTTTGGCCTCTACAGAGAAAACAAGTGTTTCTGCAGTCGTCCCTGGACATTAGACCCTGCTGACAGTAGTCGTCTGTCCAGCCCTGCTTACCTTCTCATCCCTGCCTTTCTGCACTGCATCCTTTAGCCTGGACATCCCCAGAGTGGTGGTAGTGTGACTAGGCGCTCAGGCACCCTGCACACCTGTTTATGGTCTCACCTTATCAGCTTATTTCAATAAAATCCTGGAGCCAACTGTCAAGGTCAGGCAGGACTCAGGCACTAATGCTGGCTGAACTTCCTTAGATAACTGATTTTGCAATGAAACCATGAGCTGTAAACAGCTAATGATAGCATAATAATGTTAACACACTACTCAGTAGTTTCATGAGTAACACCAACATGTGATGAATGTTAATTCATTCCAACTTGCTGTATTAAATTAAAAAAGACAGAAGTAAGGCTTAGAGCTCTTGTGTCCCAGGTGATCACAGTGATTTTCTCATCATGTATATGTTATGCAGGTTATGTCTTGAATCTGATACTCAGGGTCAACTCAGCTACAGGTGACTTGAGAGAATAAAGACTGTTACTCACTTCCAGGACAATGACAGACAAACCGCTGATGTGTCATAATGTCCTGCCTTGACAGTGGTGACATTACCAGAATAGGGACTGTATACATAGCTCAGCATTCAGTAGCAATAAAAAGGAAAGCGGAATCTTCATTAGGTTATACTCAAATCAAAGTTGTTTAAACCCTAAAAGGCCCATTTGGAGTGTGTCACCACAATCTCCATAACTGCATACCACAATTTATAACAAGTGAAGAAAACTTTTACAATTCAGGTCCATAAAAGGTGTTCATGGAAATTTTCTTGCAATACTTAACTCTGTAAGAATAAATGTGTATCTATTGATGCAACATTTCAGGGTTCCAGCCTCCAGGGCACGTACTGTAAATGGACAGCATGAGTTCCACAAGGAGAATGTTACCAGTCTTCAGTGGCCCTGCCAATAACAGTTGTTGGACTGTCTGGAGAACTGCCTACAACAGCAGTGTCTACATCCAAGAAGCCAGTTGAACTTTGGGTGTCGAGGAAGGCAGCCAAATCCTTAAAAAATGGCTTCAGAGGATGCTGATTCTAAGCCCACATAGCACACAGGAACCCAACAGTTTACACGGGGATGTTTGCTTTCCATTTTTAGCATGCTGACTGTTGCAGCATGATGTGCAAAAGATAAGATTAGAACAAAAAAGCAAATCACCTTTTCGGGCAGCACAATACAGAGCAAATCACTTATTCTAGAGTAATAGCCATACAGCTTTGGACTGCAAGCAAGGGCTTAGTGCTATGTGACATCTGGCCTACCGAAGGTAAATCTAGCAGGAATGACGATAACACAACATAAGCTGTGAGTGCACTGACAAATGTAGCATATGACAAGTTAAAAAAAATAAAATAAAAAAAATCTTCTTCGTGGGAAACATGTCCGTGAATGTGACTCGGCCACCAACCAATCACCGGCTTTTGGAATCAGCTGTTTGTGAATCAGAAAGAAGCACTAAGGGAGGCATGCAGAGTCAGCCCGAACACTCTTCTCAACAAAAACTCCCATCATCACTGCCTTCACTTGAACTGTACTTACAAACACACAGATCTGCCAGCATCACATTCAAAAGGCTTCCAGAGATGGGGAATGTTCCTGTTTTCACAGGGGATCACACATTTACCAACAGAGTTGTTTATTCACGTACTTGTCCAGAACTCACAATAAGGAGCAGAGACAGGAACAAAAAAATTTAACTGGAACAACTAGAAGCCATCAAATTAGTTAAGGTAAATCCAAGATTCAGCGATTGCCAGTACATATGGATTCCAGCTGAACATCTTTATTTTGTTTCTTTAACCTTAGACAGCAGAGAAATAGTCAGCACAAGCTGACTTTCATTAATAATTTTCTGGACAACTGCTGCCCTTAGTGATACTGACCTACTGTTAAACTCACTCATATATACAGTACCTTTCAATGCAATGTTGCATGCTATAAATACTGTCCTTTAGTGTGCATTACTGTTCCCCAGACTGTAAATAATGTATGTGGCTTGAGGAACCACAATCTTAATGGTGTAAACAATACTTTAAAAAGGACGTACTGTAAATGACTAAACACCCATGTACTGTAAACCAATGTGAATTAATAAGTATACCAATGTACTGTAAAGACACCAATTTACTGGTGTCACCCAGTGTAAAAAAAACACAAAGGACCAATCATTAATGAAGCCTCTTGTAATTTCTTAACATTTTCCTAAACTGTTTAACCTGTACATGAGACAACAATGAGGAGAGAACTCTAAAAATCTGTAGAGCACTCCTACTGCATGCGCTCTTGACATGCTTGGTCATTTCAAAATTAAGCTCAGGAAAACATCCAAACTATGAATAACAATTCTCCTGGAAAGCTCAAGAAGAATGAATTAACTTTCTGACTTTCTGTTTTTTTTCCCTCTGAAGCACACAGTGTTTGTAATACTCATAGAAAAACACAAGATCAATAAGCAACATGTGCAACAGTTCTCAGCCAATATGGAGCACTACTGGACTTAGAGGGGTTTAACACTGAACCTCCGCTGAGCTTCTTACATAATTCTCGGAGGTTTTCAAAAATGAAAAGTGTTGTCCATTAGTCAACATCTAATAGCATTCATAACAACAAATTTCTGTGTGGTTATTCCTGCCATTGCTCCAGGTTTAAACCAGTCGTCTATTTGGAGGAGCTACTCCAAAGCAGAACAAGACAGAAACATACAAATCAAGGGTGTGTATATATGGTTTTGGTCCTACTTTAGCAATTATTGTCCAAGCTAAATAAGTAAATCCCATAATTTACCTCATGTACAGTTCATTTCCACGACAAAGACTGATGGCAGTTCACAGACAGCGAGAAAACCTACATATAAACTGGCCTGCAATAAAATAATTCAAGAAACACTTTTCAACTTTGGCACACTTGCCATTAGTTTCCTCCCATTTCCTACAAGTGTCCAGTTTGTGTGGCAACAACACAATGATGGCAGAACCTCCTGGGTTCCTCCTTAGTCAGGCAGCACTAGTCTCAGGGACCTTGTCTTGAAACACTAAGGAAAAAGACAACATGGAGGTCACGGTGGGAGACAGCAAGAGACCAGACCAGCTCTCTTCCTCTACTGGGTGAGAAGACAAATCATGCTGAGGATGCCATTTTGCACAATCTCAGGCACATTTTGAATTGCAGCCACACCACACTGCTGTCCTACTGTGCAGGGCTCAGAAAGGTATGACCAACACTAGTGCTCCATCACTGTAACTCTGGCACATTGTTTGTGTCCTTCCTACATTACCACAGGGTCTCCTTTATGCTCCTAGCCTTGTTTTTCCCCCAGTGGGCTGACAGTAGCCCTGTAATAGTACCCCCTCCCAACACTTCCTTTTCCTGTGGATGTTTCCATAGAGACCCCAGTGGTACTGTGGCACCCATGTTGCCTGGCAGTGCTCATGCGAACTGCAAGAAGCCAAGACAAAGGCACTTAATGCGCCATGCATAAGCTTTCTGCACTAAAGCACAGCATGAGAATTAGTTTGTATCCTAAGAACTTAATGCATCTATCAGACGTACCCCATACTAAGAGAACAAATCGAGCGATTGAAGAGAAAAAGCAAATATCATAGATACAAAGATACTGACATGCAGAAGGTACAAATATAAATGAAAGGAGCAGAAGTGGGCAAAAAACACTTATACAGTTTCTGTATAAACTATTGAGAAAAAAAATCTGAGAACATATGAAAAATTGTACTAAATAATTAAATAGGGACGTCTGATAAAAATTACTGTTATGAGTAACTTATGAAAAGAGGCCAAATTTCACTGCTAAGTCAAAATCCAAACAATCTTTACATAAGGTTATTCATAAGGAGTGTTTGAATTGTACTTTGCCCTTTGCAAAGAAACCTTGAGCACAGCGCTTAGATTTCAGATTTATCTGAAATTTATCTGAAACACAAGGAAAGACTTAACAACCGTCTTCCTCTGGAGTATGCTAAACAGGGCCGTGTTCAGTACTGGCCTGTTTTATCATCTTTGCACACCAGGGAGACTGGAATCTGGGAAAAACTAAGGGCTTGCAACTGAGAGCAAACACAGAGAGAGAGTGAGTGTAAACAGTGGGGACAACAGGGGACATTACACCATCATTTGACCTTGGAAATAAAACAAACTAAAAAGATGAAAGCAATAAAGAATGTTTTACTCCTGGTAAATCCTGGTACAAGTTTTAGAAGCAAATGGTAACCAGCAAGTTCCTGTATAGCAAACACACCAGTTGAGTAAACATTTACTATTTAGAAATGCATCTTGTAGCTAATAACTAGCAATCAGTCATACAAAATATCAGTCTTAAATACAACATGTGAATCCCAGTTTACCAATATTGTTACCTGACATTACCGTTGACTTTCAGCAGTGTCATTTCCACAGCACTGTCATAAGAGAGGTGTGGTTTGTCATGTGCATGAAAGAAAACAAATAAAAGCCTGTCAAACTGGAAAAAGTCTCCAAATATATATGACTGAACAAGCTACACAAGTCCAACATCAGTTTCCTGGGCTTTTTTATTCTTTAGGAAGAAAGCTAACTGGTTCAGGATCAGCCTACAATCTTCCAATATTAAAGCACACATGTGATGTCTAGTCATTTAAGGATCCAAGAGAGCTGAGCTTTTCAAAGTTACTATACTGACCCACAAGAAACCTGGACCATGCTGTGTTGTCCCAAAATAATGATAAGCAACGTAAAACAATAATGTTATCATTTCTACAGAGGCAATGCAAAGACAACCTCGTGAGACAAAGTACATTTTAATATTCTTCAACACACAAATTAATGACAAATGTGACTTGGTGTTACCTTCAAACAAGAATGTATCTAACACAACTCCACCCCAAACTGCTGGAAAAAATATTACACAATCATTTTCACAGAATGCTGACTTTTTTTTATCTAGCATTCTCACACAGTGACTTAATACAACCTCAATCCTTTTCATCAAAATATCTGCAATCTTTTAAACTGTTGGCCACAGTGGCACTTGTGGATTCTCTTTGACTGAACATGCTATTTTTCAAAAATCTAAAACAAAATTAAAACGTGCTTAAAACTACTTCATTTTACCACGTTGTTGCTATCGGCACTACAACTCATACAGAATTCATCCATTTTCATTAGACTTATGCTGCAGAAATATAGCACCAGAGCTAAAAATATACATACATTACAAACATAAACCAGCAGAGGTTTGCTCAGTCAGCCTTTGTTTTACCCACAATTCCACTATGACTGAAGAGCCTAGTCATCTTGAGGGATCTATCCCTTTATGCTGAAGAAAGCTTAACTTGCTGATACTGATGTGTAACTCCATTGAGGGCTATTTTTGATCCTCAAATACAAAAAAAAAAGTTACACCACTGATTTGTACAGTTTACATATAATGTTACACTGGCTGCTTTAAAGACAAGGATTAAATCCTACTGACAGTTTCACTGAGCTCACATTTTGACATTGTAAAAGCTTTAAGACACACAAGAGTTTATCAAGATTTCCATGCTGATTCACTTCAGTCAAACTGGTTCAACTACTTATAAGCATCAAAAATCGCAAAGGTGCAAAACTGTGAGACATCAAAAGTAGAAGTTCATCATCTGAACTCTAATGGCCGTTATGGGCTCAGTTAGACCGTGAGATGCAGCTGTAGAGTTGTTCATAATTTACTCTAATAATTTAACCTCATGAAATTAGACATGAGGTTAAATTATAATGGTCAGTTATGAAAAGAGCCCAGGAAAAGAGGCCCTCAGTTGGACAGTCCCATCTTTCTAAAATAACCAGGTACTGTTTCCAGGGTCCACCTCACAGACGAGCAGCTGTAGGGGAAAGCCAACATGTTGAACTGGTTGGTTGTCCCTTACACCTTTTCACATTTATTACACCACTTGATCAAAATGAAACAAGCACAACAAGCAGCTAGTCAGACTGGTTGGCTCTGCAAGCTCCTGTTATCAGGTCTGCAACCAATTCACTGAAAATGAAAGTGATCTGCAGAAGAACCAGCGCTCCTCACTGACTGCTTCTCCACATCCTCAAGCATTGTTTACTCACAGCTTGACTTAAGGGTTCATCTGACACCTTGTTTTTAAATATTGCTTGCTGTCAAACAATATTCAACATTCAGCAACATTCAGGAGGGGGGCTGTGTGTGTATGAATTACTAATTTTGTTACAACCTACCAGACTGTGGGTACAGAATGATACACAACCACTTCCGAAGGACCTTGGGGAGATGTCCCTTATAAAGCCATGATACTGGCCAAAGAGAAAAGGTAACCTTCAGCATACTTTGGAAATTGTATTCTATTTCAAAGTCTCTCCCAAAACTGAAATCGATCAGAAATGAATTAACGTCACTTTCCAAAGCGTTAGTGGTACTAGCAGCCTGTGCTGGTACAGCGCAGACGGGCGATGAAATCTGCTCGGTTTTTAACTAACTTGACGGACCACTTTTCCCGAAGTAAACAATGATGTGGTACAGCCGATTCCACCTGCTTGATGGCACAGACATTACAGGTGAAAATACACGCGGTTCGTAGCGAAATCGCCACTATAACGATGCACTTCCAACACAGAGCAGCAGCGATCACGTCAAACCGGGAAACCGGCACGAGGCCGTTTCCGACACACACCGCGCAGAAGCTTCAGCTTGAAGACCTCGGTCACACACGGCCACACAGTGAAATCACGTCCAAAACAAGCCTCACACACGTAAGAGGGGCAAACGCGGAGTTGTAGAAAAAATAAATAAATAAATAAAATTCGGTAAATAACGCCGCTGTACCTGCTGCTTGTCAAAATGCTCTCTCTCCGCCCCCAAGCTCGTCTCTGTCCTCTTGGTTTTCACCCTGGAAGGCACCTGCCGTATGGAATTCATCCTTCTGCACCGCTTCCTTCCACAATTCTCGCCTTGTCCGCCTGTGTGTTATGGTCGCCGTGTATTTCCACGCGTACAGCACCGAGCTGGAAGGCGATGGCGTGGCTGCGAGTGGCGTTCACTGGTCGCACCAGGCTGAGCGCGACGAGCGCAGCATGTCGGCAGCAGGAGGAATAAGCCGAGCGCCGCGCGCGCGCCGGTCGCTCAATGCCGGCCTCCGCCGCCAGGCTGCATCTTTCTACACGCACAGCGATGACATCAGGCAGCAGCACTGGCTCGTGTGCTATGAAACTACACCCCCCCCCCTCCCCCCCCCAAAAAAAACTAAACAAAACGCTCCTTTCAGCCTGAGGTGTGGTGCAGGATCTTATAACAATACACTAAATAAGACCTTGTCACATCCTTTACTGTCAGCGTTTACGGTGCCTCTGGTAAAACAGGTGTAATAATATTATAAACACCCCTCCGCACGCATAATACAGTGACTCGTTCTTTATTTATAAGAAACAGTTAAACATATGACATTTGATTATACCCAATAATCCCATCAAATATAAATATTTACTTAAATAACGTTAGACTTTTAAAGAAGTATTTATTCTAGCTGATTCCAAAAATGTTCTTGGCAGCCATACACTTAAATATTCTCTAAGTCCGTGAGTACAGCCTGTATAACATATTTGATTTTTTCTATAATGCTTATTTAAATTAAGGACGGTGTGAAAAATATTGTCACTGTAGTCATCTCATGTTTATACATACTGAATACAGGCAAATGTAAGGTCTGCTTATATTTTCATTCACGAGTTCTGTATTTTAACAGTGTACTGCCGGTGTCTATTGAAAATTTTAAAAAGAATAATGTTGTTCTGTACCTTTTGTTGTTTCAGACAAATATATAAATGAATGATAAAAATATATTTTCTTTAATGTCTAAATCTATTCTTTTAACAAGGCAAAAGGTAAAATATTAATTAGACTTAGAACATTTATTCCCACGCTTTATCAAAACTCCACCTAGCATTTACAATTCCAGTCTGATCAGGTTCAAATGATTTTTGGAACGATTGCCTAAAGGCTGTACGCTAGAATTTTAAAAATAATTTTAACATCTGCATTAAGCAGAGTGATAGGCTAGAAAGGGAGCATTTAAAATATTTTTTATCTGTAGGAAAGGATAGGATAGAACTGTATTAATCTCCACAGGGAAATTCACCTATTTAAAAATCACCACACACTAACTGAGTTTGGATGTAAAGAATCAGGGTTATGACCCTTTTTAGGCATGTTATTACTTGCTGGTCTTAATACAAGGCATACATCAGGCCTGAATTGCTTACTGCAGTCTAAAGGAAGGCCCTGGGCCTTTTCCCAAAGGCACTGACTGAAAAGGTTCCCAGATCTTTTCACATGAGTCAATTAAAGAAATAAGACATTTAAAAAAGTAAACTCTTAACAGATGCTTGGCACTGATAACCTTTGAAAATACAATTATATTTCTTTATTTTTCCGTCCACCTTGGGAGTATAAAGGGAGCTCTAAAAGTTATTTGCCACAAGTTTGTGCAACTAGGCCTGAGGATGATTGCACAGCCTTAATAGACCTTTCATTTTTCATCAGTTTATTGACCACTGGGCGTTAGGTTCATTCCAAAGTTTATAATAATTTTGTTTTGTAACAAACAATAGCTTTCTACAATGACTGCTATGATCCAAAATAAATTTTACCTTTACACTTATTAACAGATTCCAGTTTGCCTGGGTTGGTGACCATTTATTGACCATGTTCTTGCTCTAAATTCTTTACTTCTAATTTTAATGGTTTTCTATAGTTTCCTCTTACAGGAACCTTAACCAATAAAATGTCCCCATAAAATGGCTTTTGCTGTGTCACAAATAGTAACAGTTAAACTTTTTAATGTTGATTTTCTTGCCAGTAAACCAGTAAACAGATATAGTTTTTCAAAAATTGATGCAAAATAGATTGTTAGATCGAGATAGATGGGAATCAAAAATAAACTGTTTTGTTCTAGAAGGTAACCTATGAAAGTGTCCTTCTAAATGCACTACCATGCGAGATCAATCTTACAAATCCCGATTATATGAATGAAGCTGTTAAAGATATTAATAGAACATAAAGATATAAAGAATTAATAGAGGAATAATGAATAGCAGTTCTTTGTAGATGTTGACCAGACTTAAACAGGTGCTCATATTCTTAAGAACTGAATTTGTCATAGAGGTTGGCGAGGATTTGTCTAGATTAATCTCTTGTGTACAGTGAAAACTACCAACAACACACCGCAATTCCTTACAGTTAAATAATAACACCCTGTGGGACATGAACTCTAGGATATCCATATTTGGAATATAAAACATGTCAAATCGCGATATGTTGTTCAAACAGAGAGCCGACATCAGAATTCTGAACTGAAAACAAAAACATTCAAGACACTGATGGTGACACTATACAACAGATCTCAATTGAATTGTACAATTGTTCCCCAACTTTCAAGTAACTAACCTAGATAATTCAATAATAAGACAATAACATTCATACAATACAAATTAACATCCAGGAGGTAAATAAAAACCAAGAAAGAGCTTAAAGAGCCTTACGGCTTATCTTTTTACACAGAGAGGTGTTGTGTAAACTGACAGTTGAAGACATTACTCCTGTTTGGTGTCAGGAAGCAGGATCTGACCTTGGTTCTGCCTGTTTTTAATGGACTCCTACTTAATTCTCAGTTGGGACAAAACTGGCAGAAACAGACACCAGACTGTATATCTTCCTGCTCTTGCAATGGGTAGAGTCATATATGATTTCTGGTTCATGTTAGTGCTCATGTTTCCCTTTCTAAACTGGCTGCCATAATCTGAGATTTAGTCAGTATGCCACTTGTGGTCAGTTAAGGAGCAGAGCACATTCTGCAAGAGGTTCAGCTGTCAGGAACCTCAAAACTTTCCCATGCATACTGACTTTCCATGAGAAATGTACAATGTCTTAGCAATGATATGGCTGAAATGCAGTGACAATAATTGTATATATGGTATACTGAAAGTTATTTAATTCAGCTGCATGGTACAGCTGTACAAAAGGGAGGAAAAGCACAAGGGTGCTGGAAAGCCGAGTGTACTGGCAAGTAAATTTACATTTATTCATATGAACAATGTTTTTTTTTTGCAAAGCAACCTTCAATTTAAAGTGTTCAAAAGTGTATCCAACAACAGATGAGCTTTACACACAAACACACAACTGTCAAAGCACCAGCATTTTGCTAGTACAGTTTGATAAAACAGATGCATTACGGAAGTCATAATCTGATGGCAAATAACATTAGAAAGGCAAATGGGTCTGAATGAGATGGCCTTTAACCTGCTTCTTGAACCCTGGGAAGGATTCAGTAGTTCAGAGACAGAATGATTTCATTCCACCAAGTTCTGGACAACATGGGACAAGGAAGCACCCAGACATGGAACAATCCAGGACTCTTGCTGGGCTGCTGATCCTGTGACAGATATGCTGGCTGTTACTAGAGTCATGAACTATATACAGGAGGAAAGTCAAACAAAAATTAGACAACGCTTGAAGGCAACTTGAAATTGTTTAATATATGACGTTAACTGGTTTGCAAAGTGCACAATAGGAGAGTTGGCTGTATAAGGGCCAGCCTCGCCTTACGGCTGACTGCACTGAAATAGGACGTGAATTTCAACATCTGTGGGGTTAGAGCTAGTGCTGAGTGCATGTCAGGGTTCTTAACGTCACAATGACGTAGCTGAAAGGAGAAACAACGCGGTTGACTCTGGCGCCCTATCATCTGAACTGACTGATTATATCTGAAATGTGGGTGGGCCGCTGTTGGGTGGGTATGGGCCTCCCATAGATTAATGGGAGGTAGAGCTGTTCTGGGAGCTACAGACAGGACTGCTGATTCTCGCAAAAAGGCACAAGCAAATACAGACGGCCACGTACAAGGCATCACTCTCCCCTCATTTTACATGAGCTGTGTCCACAAACCCTTTCCACATAAACATTCTTTTCAAACTCTGCATATTTCATCGCAACACCTTAAAGTCCCAGACAACCAGCTCACAATTATTTGCCTTTTGGTATTCTCTGAAGGACACTCCCTATGCGACTTACTTTAAAGAGAACATAAGTCTTAGGCTGAATCTGTGTCCTCTGCTTAGTGGAATGCAGAGTAGTCAGAGATAATCGTGGTGTGACACTGCCTAAGCAATCTAACACTGTTAGAAAAGTATGTGGTAGGATTGACTCCACCACGTGGAGTTAGTGCAGGAAAATTCCAAGGAATGAAGGCATGGTGAAAGACCAGATTGTTCTGTAAGATCACCTTCCACCCATTCAAATGCTTGCAGACTGGAGCAGTTAAAAATATATGCACTCCTTCAAAATAAATGAAGATAGGAAAGTAAGGGTTATGTATAATGCAGTCTAGTTTGTGTATTAAGGAGAAGTTACTCTTGTGGATTAACATGAAGTTAGATTGTATTAATTCTACTAGACATGTTTAGGTTCATAACACAATCAATGCTCACAGATCTCTATAAGAAATAAAGATAACTTCCTATCTTCCATTTTTCAAACACTATGTTGAGGTGCTATACAACATTAATAATGAATATGTGAGGATATAACATTTATTTGATGGCGAGATTTAGATTTATAAGCCCCACTGAGGTGTCATCATCACTTTTACTTTTTTCAATCACTTTTACTTTATCACAATTTCACTTTTTCCACCATGAAGTCCTAACCTGTGGAATTTGTGCTCAGTTTAGTGCATTACTGTAGCAGATCTGTAATAGATTCTCATACGTTCAAGGATATCGCTGCAGGCTTTTGACAGAAGCACTACCTATACGCTGGAAAGAAATTTACAGGTGGCACCCTGTCAGCAGGGCCAGACATCATACAGCTTCAGTCACCACCTGTTGTCAGCTCCTGCAGTCTGTTTTATTCTAGTGTATTTTATTAGTGCATTGAATGTATTAGTGCATGTATTTATACAAACTGTGTGAACATTTAACATGAATGACAATTAATGTGGTCTTCTAACTGTCAACTCATTCTATTAAGTTAAACTGCAATAGCAACAAAAGCTTATAAATGTATGAAATTCAAAGGAACCAACTTGACAAAAATATACACAGGAAAATTTTCTGTGTTTTTTCTCAAGTTAGCAAAAAATACACACAGATGTTACATTTTACATTTATTCTACAAAATATACTGTTTTCTAGCAAAAAATCTAATTTGGTTGTTGTAATCGTGGGCTTATCTGCAGTAACTAAAGAAAATTCTGCAATATTTGTCTCATTTCTTGAAAGATGTGGGCTGAGAAAAATATCGACCCTGCAGTGTCACCATGAACCGTATACAGGTTGAACAAAGCTATGAGCATGGATACCAGTCCCTGGATGGTCTCTGACTGTGTACGAAGATGACGCAATCCTTTGAGAAGTTTGTGCCGGCTGGAAACTCTGAGGAGCTTCTAGCTTTAGATTTAACCTTCATGGCAAAGAGAGAAAAAAGAAATCAGTAGGTTCTATTACTATGACTGTCAAAGGAGATTCATGGTATTCCTTCCAGGTCAAGGAGGTTTTATTCTAATCTGTTAGGAGGCAGAAATGCAGAAAAGGCTTAAGTGTTTAGGAGTGATGGCAGAAGGATGCTATAATAGCTGGAGTTACAGCCAAAATATTGCACTCATCTGTTCCTAGACAGTTGTGGACCAACTCAGTCTGCTCCTTAGACTAGAACAACTGAAACAGACTGATGTGCTCCTTTCTGAGCAACTCCTCCCCTATACAGGGGCATCCTAAACAGTGAGAATGGGGGCTGCTCTGTTTTTATGAGACCTCTCAAATCTAAGTAAAAAACAGTTTGACATTAAACAGTGTAAATAATAGAATGAAATATATAGTGGTATTTCATTTTTTTGCACTCACAAGCTATTGTGAGTCAGGTATGATCTTCTGGGTATGTGAATGCAGCAGTAGGCTGCCTCCCCTGCAGAGCAAACAGGCTCTCTCACATTCCACCACCCTGTCACACCACACCCTGTCCTACTCCTCCCGGCCTCCCTCAACAAAGGTTTCAGTTTCCTAGTCCACTACAGACTGCAAATGTTTATGAATTTTCCCAGTGTTCACAGAAAAAAAAATCATTTGTGACTTCAGTACATCTAAGGGCTGCAGTGCTTAAGATGGAGTGTCCCTGTAGAGACACTGTCATTCTGACTCCCATGGTTCTCTATGCTGCTTCCAGGACACTCCAGCTTTATCAATAAGGATTGTTCTCCTGAAAAAAATATATATGTATTATTTTTTCCCCATATCATCTCACATGTTTATTACCAAAACTTCAGCTATGAACAGAAGTCTAGAAGTCAGTAGTAGTTTCTAGCTCTGGGCACGAACACCCCTTTCATCATGTATACTGTAGCAACAGGCCATTCAAATGATATGATCTGTAGACAAAAAAGAAAAAAAAAAGTACATTCAAGGTACAGATGGTGGAACCAGAAACAAGTCTCATTTTAGTAGTACAGGCTTCCATCGCATAGAAACCATAATTCACTCCTGACAGTATACTCAGAAAGTCAACTCTCTTTTTTAAAATAAATGATTACTGTATTTTCCACACTGTAACCACTGACATGTCAGTAACATATTTAACAGTCCAATGTGGTGCGAGTCAGTAAAATACCTGCTATGTTTCACTTATACTCTGGTGTGACTTATCTGTTGATTTTTTCATCAAGTATGTGCATTTTCGTGTCCCATCCATGGTGTAGTGAATACGGATAATGAATCAATTAATTACTACTTGAAACTAATAAATGAGATAATTAAATAAGTTGTTGGGGTAGTGCGCATAAAATGATTATTACCCACAAATAAGTAATGCAAACCCAAAATTAAATTACAAGTGAAAATAGTCTACTGCAAATAAATGGCAAAGAACATGAAAATAATGAAATAATTTGCAAGCTGTTCACTGCACTACATCCATCTTTTTTCTAACTCTTTGGTATCTTTTAAGGCACATCCAACATTCAACTCCAGCAGTTTTAGTAATGGTTTGTTTCTAAATTATATAACTGGCTGATGTGCTCATGCAAATGTTGGAATGTAAGGTCATTCTCCACTTAAAGCCATCAAGGCAAGTTGCACAAGTGGGATGAGTTTTATTTGGGGATGGGTTACAATGTCCTAAGAGACAAAAATAAAAAAAACAACACGGAAAATAAATACAACTGTAACTAGAAGTATTTTGCTTGGAGCGCCACAGTTCCGGATTCCAGGGAGGAACAGATGGCTCCCAGCTCCAAGCTATTGCTATTAGGCTAGAAGATCTTCACTGAGGGGGGAGATCAAGTGAGAGTTCTGAGTCCTATGTGAGTCCATCTGTCTGTGTCTGTATATAAATCAGTAAATATTATGACTACCTTTAAGATGGAGACCCTCATGACTTTCCTCCAAGTACAACTGTCTGTGCTTCTCAATCTCCTTCACCACCTTGGCCAACTGAAAGCACCAGTCGTCCAGCAGGGCCTCCAGCTTGTGAAAACAGCTGGAAAGCTCCAGGAAGTGGTCAGTTGCTTCTGTCTTGTCCATGTCCTTATTAAAAGAACAATCCATCACTGACCACTGCCTCACGGCATGTCCTGTGTAAAATGCAAAATTACAAATTTACTTGTTCCTGTACCATACTGTCTTGCTGTACAATATGGTAAACTGCAAGGGACATACTTTGCTAATATCCATTCAGTTTTCTGTTTCATGTTTACTTTGTTTTTAAGCATTTGTAGAGTGTCTCCATTTTAATCTCACAAACAAAGTGTAGTCTAGTAAAATGGGGCACAAAAATCTAGGGAAAAAAGTGAAAAGAAAGTAAGTAATAAGGCTAGAAAAGTACGTATGTCTGAAGTGAAGATGGAAATGATTAAAAGAATTAAAATGGGTGAACCAGCCACCACAACTCACAATCAGATGTTCTCTTCGCTCCTGAATACAGTAACAGTTCATTAAAGTAAATTGCCTTATTTGTTTGTCTTAATTTTTTTTTTACATAAATGGGATGGATGGGCATCTTTGGAATTTAGAGTCTCTGGATAGGTCCTATCTCCATACTGTGCTTCATGTGTGTGCTGCACAACGTGATGTACATCATATCTGCTGTGTGGTATGATCTCCTGTATGTGTGCTGTGGGGCATGATACTAGGTGTCCAAAAAGATGTTTTATAATGTTTTGGTGATATTTGGAAAAGCTGCTTTGGGCTTTTTGGATGGGCTGGGAACACATTATTATTTTTAAAATGTTACATATATCTAATACATAATTTTATATATATATTATACATAAACATATATAAATGATATTTAAAATAAAGTTAAATAGGATCCCGGTATACGCAATTTTATTTTGTGCAGCATTTTCAAGAACAAATGTGTAAAACAGAGTTTACCTGTACATTACCTAAGTTGGCTCAGGTGTGTAATGTACTTGCTGTAGTAGTAAAGGTTGCGTAGGTGTGTATAGGTTGGTGCAGCCAGTAGTGACTGATGCTGCTCTCCTGTGACAGACATCAGCCATCTCGTGGAGCCATGTCACCTGCAGGGCAAAAAGGAAACAACCTGACTAGGGTGTGAAAAGGAAAACAGCATAACAACTCTACTCTCTGGAAAGCATAGATAAAACAGTGGAGGTTGGACAAAATGGCTGGAAAAGCCAAAAATCAGAAATCAGACAGAATTAACATTACTGGGGACAAGGGAGAAGAGATGCTGGCCTATAATTCTTAATTCTGGACTGAGTTTGGGTCCAGAGAGGGTTTCTTTAACAGTGGCGAGATCTGGGCATTTTTGAAGTCAAATGGGAAACATCTCACAGAGTGTAAGGAATTAATGATGAACTTGCTGGGAAATGGCCTGTAAGAAAGTAGAAGGGACGGGATCAAGGGAGCAGGGGGTGGGTCTACGTAAGAGCAGAAGGTCAGACATTTCACGTTCTGACAGGGGTTGATATGCGGAGAAAGAGGTTTTTTGGGCATCTCAGCATGGATGCGGTAGGTGAATGGGTGGAACTTGTGAATCACAAAATTGAATGTCTCTAAAAAATTAGACAAAACGGTCAGCAGCGAGAGGACACTTGAGAGGAGGGAAGAAAAAGTGCTGAAGAGTTTGTGGGGATTATCAGCTGCAGACTAGTTTATTCTGGAAGAGACTCATTTTTACAGACCATTTCCAAGGCCCTGAATCCTAATCCAACCATGGTCAGAACCATACTCATCCAGTGAAGAAAGTATGGCATAGTGGTGAATCTACTCAGGAGTAGAGTAGTCACACACAAATCAGATGTAAAATCATTCATGAGCTCAAACATACCCAAAACAACAACCAGGGAAATCCAGCATCGCTTGCCTCAGACCAAGTCGGTGTTGATGACTTGACGATAAGCGAGACACTGCAAAAATAAGAGTCACAATATGAAAACCACTGTTCACTAAAAAGAACAAAAAACAATTCAGGTTTGCAAAAAGTATCTGAATGTCTCTCAAAATTCTGGAAGAATGTTCTTTCGACTCATGAATCAATAGTAGAACTTCTTGGACATGATGGGCCCCATTGCATCTGGCAAAAACAAAATATGGCATTTCAGAGTGAGAACCTGCTACCAACAGTCAAGCATGGTGCTGGCAGTTTAACAGGTTGGGGAGGTTTTACTACTATAGGACTTGTCCACCTTGCTATCACTTAAGAAACCATGAATTCCTCTTGGTGGCAGAAACCTGTGTTGGATAATGTCACGCAATCACTAGAAGCACCACTGGGTTATGTAGCAAGACTGCACTTCCAGACACATAAGCAAGGCAAAATCAGAATGACTGAAGAAAAAAAAACAAAAAGTTATGGAATGGCTTATTTAAAATGCTGACATGAGCCTTCTGAGATGTTGTGGCTGTTAATGCCTGAAAGCGGCATTACCAGGTTGACCTAAAACAATTCTGCACAGATGAGTGGACCAGAAGTCTTTCCAGAATGACCTATGATGACACAATATCTTCAACAACAAAGAAACTGCATAAAAAACAATACAGGTGTCACTTTTGTCACAAATAGTTTTGCACAGCATTGTATGCAACCATTGTAGGTCAGCAAGTAAACACAGGTCATGTTTACTCTACAAGAGACATTTTAGAAAACAGAAGAACATACAAATTTTTGTAAAGAAAAAATGTTCATATATTTAAAACGTGGGGTGCAAATATACAGATATACATATAAAAAGAATATAAATGTAAGGCCACCTAAAAAAACAATATAGGAATGGGACAAATTACACAGCTTATTACACAAGGAATACTGGCAGAAGGGAAGAAGTTGGAAAAAGGCTTATAACTTATTTTAGGATATTTAAACTAGGTATATATGACTAATTTAAATGAAAACATGTTAAACACGTTTCATTCCCATGTTTATGAATTTTCTAAGAGTTCACAGGAAAAAAAATCATTTGTGACTTCAGTACATCTAAGGGCTGCAGTGGTTAAAGATGGAGTGTCCCTGTTGAGACACTGTCATTCTGACTCCCATGGTCCTCTATGCTGCTTCCAGGACACTCCAGCTTTATCAATAAGGATTGTTCTCCTGAAAAAAATAT
>UFQX01000174.1:1535734-1562789 GCA_900497675.1 Arapaima gigas | reverse complement strand
CTTTTTAGAAGGTTTATTGATTAATAAGTATTCATGGCGTTATTTCTGGAACCATCCTCGCTTCGTGGCATTTTCCCACAGGTGCCTAAGACTTTTGCACAGTACTGTATATCCAGGCCACTGCAGGGTGGCTTCTCACATACAGAGCCTCACTCACATGATGAGGACAATTTATAGTGACCAAATAACCTGAAACGCACATCTTTGGACTGTGAGAGGACACCAGAGCAACTGGAGAAAACCCACACAGACATGGGCAGGACGTGCAAACTCCACCCAGACTGGTCTGGATTCAAACCCACACCTGAACAGCCCAGCCAAGGTGAGACACACCACCATGCCACCACATTCAGCATTACTCAGACAAAATATAGGATGTGCCCAGTAAACCCTATAGGGTCATGCAGGGTAATGTATCCACAATAAAAAAAACCTGTCAGATGTTACATAGGTGTGTACCTGAAACTGTGGGTGTGGCTTTGAAGTTACCACTTTGAAAATGTCTGTGTACAGTTCACTCCATGTGTCAGGTGACTGAGCTCACATGATAAAGAGCTTTGTGAACAGGATAAACAAAGGTAGATTTGACAGCCTTCTCCCAGCAATCTACATTACAAGACCTATTTCTGAAAGAATAGTTAATGGTTCTTAAAGTCGTCCCATAACCAGGCTTTTGTGACATTTTGAAGATGAATGGGGATGCAGCCAAACTGGGTGAACAGTGAAGACAGACAATGACGGTGCGACTGCTATAGTGACGGTGGAGCAGCTAACCTCAATGGTGGCATTGTTGCTGTGCAGCTTCTGGATGGCATTCTCAGCAGCCTTCATGGCCCTCTCCATCTCAGTCTGCTTCTCTTTCAGTTCCTTCTGCAGACACAAGGAGAAGAAGGTGTCCCATTGAGGACCGGGTATTTACACAACACTCTTATGTGGTCTGAAGTCAGTTACGGGAAAGAAACAAGTAATGCAGGTTATAACGGGGGTCTTGAGTGATTAAAAGGCAGAAACTGTCTAAATACCTTTGATCAAGGGTACGAAAGGGGTCTTCATTTATAAGTCAAAGTTCTTAATCACATTTATTGCCTTATGAATTACTATGAGTTCCTAACATGTTGCACTCAGCATTTGCCATCAAACGGTTACACACTCATCCTGAACACCTTCTGACAGCAACCGTGACAGTTATTCCCAATTTCAGACCCGTCAAACCAGTTCTGGACATTGTCGGTTAGCAGACACAGGGAAGTAATTAAATAAATGGAAAAGGCAAGGCAGATGTTCACGCCACTCTTCCAGTGTCACTCTCACATCAGGCAAAGTGGTGACGGTACCAAGAAAGAGCCCAAAGCACCATCCCACCCTAACAACCCTGTGAGCTTGTGGCCTCACCTCTCCTTGAGGGCGAATGTTGCTCCATTTTTTTGTCTGTGTTATTCTCAAGTGCTCACACAGAGTTTTACCCCCCCCCCGCCCTTAAAATTTCACATTCTTAGTTTGGAGTGTGAATATTTTGGTTGTTTACATAATGAGGCTGCAGAAAAAGAAACCACCAGTTCAGACAAATCATTTTAACAGAAGAAACTTCCACAGTTTTCATGATCACTCCCCGGATATTGCATTCAGTGACCTTCTTTAACTAGTACAATAAAATGACATGTGTACAGTTTTCTTTGAAAAAGAGATGAGGATCATTTTGGAGACAGGAATGGTGACTTCCATACATCACTAGCTTAAGCTTTGAGGCACTCAAGAGGGCAGGTGTGTGGAATTCCTTCTGAGGTCAGAGGTGTATGACTCAGGACAATGAAAGACGTCAGAACTGACGTGAACATGTTCCCTCCCTTCAGCTTCTCTGTCTGCCTCTAACTCACATGCTTTAAATACGCAAACACTAGACCCAAAATTGCCTCTTCTATACAGGTTGATAGCATGTTAATAGAGAGCGTCTCTTCTACAGTTTCCCAGATTAAATCTAAGGAGCGCAAATTATCGAAAGGTGCTCTGAAATCAGCCTGAAAGACATGTCTTTGGACTGTGTGAGGAAACCCAAGCAGACAAGCAGGATAACGCGCAACCAGTGCGCACGTTTGTGTGTGTTTGCCCTTGTCTGTATTCATGTGCCGGCGTGTCCATGTCATACCTCTATCATCGCTCGCGCCTCCTCCACAGGGGTTACCTCGTGCCCCTTGTGCAGCTCCTCCAGGCACCCCTGGCACACACAGCAGCCATCAGCACAGCAGTACAACTGCAAAGGCTGGCCGTGCCCTTCACACACACGTGACTCCACGTCCTGCAGCGGTTCCACCAGCCTGTGGCTCTGAAACCGGGCGTTCTCCAGGTGTGGTCTCAGGTGGGTCCCACAGTACGACACCAGGCAAGTGAGGCAGGATTTGAGGGCCCGCCGGGGGCTGTCGATACAGGCGTCACACGCCACATCGTTCAGCCCCAGCTCTTCCTCCTCCTTGGCATCTGTGTTTCCATCTTCCACCTGTGCACCTTTCACCCCCCCAGCATCCTGAACAGTCACACTCTCCTCACTGCTGTCGCTCCTGGCTGACTCCATGTCTCCTGAACGGCCATTCTCTTGTCCCTTTGGCTCCTTCATGCTCATGCATGATGAGCAGAGGTCCCCTGTGGAGGTTTCACTTACAGTTTGACCTGAGGAAGCTGGGTTGAGCTCAGTGTCTGAGCTTATAGGCTGACACTGGGCTTCTGGTGGTGTGATGTCTATGTTCGTGTCTGTGGTGGCCATTTCTACCTCAGTTCCTTGTCTTCTTTATTCTCTCTTGCTCCCGTGGTAGGCTTCAGTTTGCTGTGAAACCAGAAGGAGAAGCACTCGAGGCAGAGTGGTGTAGAGTGGCAGGCTTCAGCTCAGGAATGTCTGCTGTTGCGCTTTCCCTTCGCTCCCCCATGTGGCCCAACCCCCAGTGAGAATCCCTCCCCAGACAGGAACAGCAGGGTGGAGCTACTATCACAGAGGTGGAGTCCATTTTCCTTTATGAATCCTTGTCTGTTCAGTTGTCACTGAGCTCACAGCCTCACAGCTTGGTCACCGTCACAGTGACTACAGCTAAGCATCAGGGAGGGTGAGCATTGACTATGTCAAACCAGGCAGAACATGTCTATAGGAAGCAAGGTGTGGTTTTCTTTTCTGCTTTGCAGGAAAAGTAAGATCACAGCTTCTTTTTCAAAAAAGAATTTAAAATATGAACTTTTGCATTTGCTTCCCAAAGATTCTCCCGAGGGATTGATATTCTGAAGCACAGTGCTGCCACCTTGTGGAGAAACATGGTGGTTCTTGCCGTTTTGCTGATTTTTTTAAAAAATATTTTTATTTATTAAAGGGTCTTTCCAACCTCTGCTGGTTCTTATTGTTTTATGTACACATGGAGTTCATAAGTTCTGAGTGATCTTGACATGCAACTTTCACTCAGTATGTAAACCTGACGCATGTTTATAAACACTGTTAAGTCTATCTGTTCAGTGAAAATTTAACTTTAAAATATAACAATAACTTCTGTCACCATTAGTTACCACAGACAGTTATTATTGCTCAGTTACCGAGCAAGTGTCTCTGCCTATGTTTAGTGATTTAACACAGTATCCGAATCTAATTTGTCCTTGAAAATGTGTTGGATCCCGAGTGCCTGTTTCCTATTATTTCAAATGGGGATAAATAAATAAATAATGTGCTCCCAGCCTGTCGGAAAACTCCTATATAACTATCAACCCAAGGATTTCGGCACGATAAGACGTGTGTGATGTCACACCCCCTGCTCTGGACTCCGTCCCACCTGATCCTTGATCACCTCCACCTGCTCCTTGTTCCCCGTACCCTATATAGACCTGTGTCTTCCAGCAAACCAATGTGAAGTATTGCCCATGGTTCATCTACGCATACCGAGCATTTCGCGGCAACCGTTGCTGACCTTTGTTTCTGTCCGACCACCGACTGAGCCTTATCCCTTATTGCTTGTCCACTTGTGCTGAACTGGTTACTGGTTTCGACCCTCGCCTGTCTTGTGACCACGACTTGTGCCTGCGCACGTCTGCTTCTTCACTCCAGCGTTACATGCGAAAGTAACCTGTCTTCTCCCCATCTTTGTTTGACACAACAAGCGGCATTTAAAAAGTAGGTTTGTTTTTAAAAATGAAATGCTCAATAAATGTGGTGATGCTGTGTGTTCAGACAAAGGGAAACAGCCAGAAACAGCTGACAATGTCGGCGCACGGGCGTTTGGCCTCGGATAAATCCGTAACAGTATGCAAAACAATTTATTACAATACAGAATAGATTTAATGAGATACAGTTATTTTATTATGGTATGCTGTTCAGTACTGCATGCTATTTATTTGTTGAATTTGACTTTTTTTAGATTTTTATTTGCGTTTTCATTTTTTTTTACTTTGGATAAGCTGCAGATAAAAATGTTATAGCAAAAGTTTCCTTTGGTAAACCTATATATAGAGGTATTAACTTTCAAGAGCCGTTATAGCAAAAATTCGGATATAAAGAATTCAGATACCGAACAATTGCTGCTCTTCACAAGTTTTAGGGGAAAACATTTCAAAATCATATTCTTTCAGTATAGTGGCAATGACATGCAACTGTATCCACGTGATTTTCCAGCATCCCTTACAGTGTAAATCTATCATCCTGCCTATTCCAGGACACATTATTTAATTATGTTACACAAAGCTGAATTTTATGAGACAAAGATTAGATTCTTAGATCACGTGGGTGTCACGTAACTGATGAAGAAGTCAGCTTCAGTACACTCATGAGATGTTGTCCTCTTTCCACGTTAGGAATATTCCATAACATTCAGTGCGGAAGCGATCCGTCATCCGTTACAGTCGACACATCTGGACAACAGAACTTAATTTAATGTTTTATTTAGTTTCATCACCTGACCCAATCTTTTCCAGGAAAGTGTGGTCATTTGTATTGCTATATTATTAATCTTCTGTTAATGGTCCAGCAGTCCATTTTGAGCCTTTTTTATGCATGACACAGTTAGGTTATTAGTTGAATGTTTATGGCATTTAACATATTTAAGTTTAGTGTCACTCACTGATACATTGATAAGTGGTCCTGGCAGTTGGACAAATCCTAAAGACGAAGTTCACTTGCAGACTCGTTCATGTGACTACATGGTTAGTAACAGTACAGAATCAATGATGTTCAACAGCAGCAAAGTCCAGTGTATATTGCAGTTCTGGCTAAAGCTGTATCTTATATGCTGAGCAAATGAGATAACAAACCAAAAGAGTTATTTTTGTCGTTGGTTAACTTTGGAAGCCATCCACGACATGAGCAGGACCACGGTTTGCTCTTCCCTCGTCTACGTCGTCTCTTCTGGTCCATAATCATGATGTTCCGTTGTTACAATTGTTCCAGTTCACAGAAGACAAAGCAGAATTCCACACATCAGGTATTCAAGAGAAATGAGACATCAGATTTGTGGCATGTTCTCTGGTCCAAGATTGAAAAAAAATTTTAAAAAGAGGATGGAGTAAAAGATTCAAAGATTCACTGCTCTTCCATGACATCAGACATTGTGGACATTTGACATACCTGAAAACGTACAGAGTGGACTGGATTTTGTGCTGCTGCAGACGTACCCTGTTGGGCACAATAAAGCCCCCTTGTCTACATGTCCACCACCCCTGGTAGTCGAGGAAAATGCATTCATCTGTATCAGAAAACTCAACGGAGCTCAATATGAAGGAAATTTTAAATTGGACAGTTCAGGGGTCAAAGGCCAAGGGACCAACTCTCAGCTCAGTCAACGTTTTCTCTCAGTCAGTCTGATCTACAGCTTGTGTTAGCATGGCTGTCCCCTGAGCCACCATTACTGCACCCCCACTAGCTCAGTGATGGGAGGTGCAAACACCATGAGCTCCTTGTACTTGCGGAAGAAGAGGCACAGGCGTGAGAGGTAGCTGTCCTCCTGGTAGGGAAGTTCTTTCTCCTTTAGATACTTGGAAACAATGGGCTTTACCTGGTTAGAGAGGAAGTGAGAAGAAAAACATTGGCAGAGGGGGGCATTATTAACAAGGCCTGGAATAAAAGGGAACAATAAACACAATGGCTCCCAGCCTACGAATTAAAACGGGTCTAACAGGATGACCCCGTTTATGTTATGAAGAATCCAAATACGGCTGACGTAAAGTTGACGCACGTGGTGTTGGCCTCCTGAAAATGTATTCACCTGAGTTCCTTATAAAACAAAAAAAGATGGGCCTCCTGCAAAACACTGGTCATTCATTCTGGTCACGTTCTGCCACTCCTGTAGGACAGACACGGTCTGCCCACAGTGATGTATCCCAGCTTGTGACCGCAGCTGTGGGGCTCAGCGTCCCCACAGCCCTGGAGCAATGAGCTGGATTTCAGCCATTCGAATGGGAACGTTTTATCGCCTGGCCCGTACTTGAGTCATATCAAATTCAGATCAAACTTCCTTTAGAAGCCTCTGGTCACAAAGTGCATATTTGCAGCTAAAGGAACAGTTATTCAAAGCGAGGTGATCAAACAAGTCCCACAGAAATCATTTGTTCACAGTTTGACCAGAAGCTGACAAGTCACATGACTGGGACTGAGTCGGCCACCGTGGCTACATGCGGATTTGCCTCATTCCCGCCCGCTGCTGTGTAAGCCGTGTCTGAGCAGCCGGTCTCCACGGGGGGCCCCCTACCTTCAGACACATGTTGTCGGACAGGGAAGGGAAGAGGTGGTGCTCCACGTGGCAGCTGATGAGCGAGTGGCCAAACGTCCAGTCCAGCAGTGGGTTCCGTGGCAGGTTCAGCACGCCGTGGGTCATCTGGTAGATCCGCTTAGGTCGGCGGTTCGGTGAGAACATGGGCAGGCCGATATGCTGGGGTGGGGCAGAGCAGAGAACGGAGGTGGAGATGGAGGCAAAGACAGGTTGGAACCCAGGACATCAGATACCTCAGAGAAGGAGGACAACAACAAACACCTCAGAGCAGTGGCACTCAAACCAAGTGTTTCTCTACCTGTCTTTCTGTGTTTTTAATGCTTGAGCATCCAGGTGCACATGTGGCTAGGGACTACTGGGAATGCTGGTCATATTAAACAATCGACACCAATTACAATTGGAGCATTTATTTTTGCATTCTTTTTCACTCTGTTTCATACTTACATAAAGGCCTCAATGACTTCAATGCCTATGGGTGGTCTGTATTACACACCCAAAGCCGCATGGTGACTAGAGCACGTGTCTCAGATGCTGTGTGGCAAACAACAATAGTTTAAAGAAACACATCGGCACCCTCACACACAACACCGACAGGGAAAGACACACGCGCACTCTCTTATAGAGTGGGGTAGGCCTCTTTCCTTCCTGGTTATGATTCACACCCTGAACAACAACCCCGATCTTCACAACCACATGTTTCCAGATCAAGGGAGACATTTTAATCCAACTTTTCAAAGGGAAAAAAGCACCAATCCACACAATGCACAATAGGCTCCACTGTGAAAGCTCAGGATGAGAATTATAAGACCTGTTTTTTCCCCTCCCTGACCTCCTTGTTCGTGACCCGAGCCCTGAGTGGGAGTTGTGGAAAGAAATGCTGTGTGAAACAAACTAAAATTGAATTTTAGAAAATGGAAGAAAAATGAGCCCAGGGCAACTCTCAGGCGAAAATGTGTAGATCCAGCATGTTATGACGTCAATGACTCGTACCCACGGACTGCACCCCGACATGGTGGCACACAGGCATAAAACAAACTGAAAATAATAAAATAATATCATCGCTCAGAAACCACTGTAAAGAACCGCTTGTCTGAATGTAAAATTGCAGTGTAGAGAAACAAGATTTGCACCAAGTATGGCCCACCGGGAGGGGAGCCTAGGGCAGACCAGGGACCCACTAAAGAGATTATCTCTTTCAGCTGGCCTGAGAACACTGGGGGAGCCCCGCCAAGAGAAGCTGCAGAGCATGAGAATAAGTTGGTTCGGGACCACCCTCACAGCCTGCTCCTAGCACAAAGCTCACCGGGACAAGCAGGACGAGGAAAACTAACTAAACTGAAGTGTTAACACCATAAAACAACTACTACACAAACATGATACAACCACCACAGAACCGTAAGACAATCTGATTTCCTTACTACACACCCAAACAAGCCAAGCACTGACCTTGCTGAGTTTAGAAGCTGTGTGTGTGTGTGTGTGTGTGTGTGTGTGTGTGTGTGTGTGTGTGTGTATGTGGGAATGCGACTTCTGCTGCTTCCCAGGCCCACCTGGAAGATGTTGACGTGGATGTAGGGCAGGGAGAACATAGCCCTGCACACCAGCATACACAGCAGAGTGCTGGCCACAGACTGGAAGCCAGAAACGTGAAGCAGCAACCAGTACTGCGAGTACAGCCCCACGGTGACCATGAGCACGGTGCGAAGGGCGGGTCTCGGGGGCAGTGATCTCAGCTGGGCTACAGGACCAGGTAGAGAGAAGCACAGCATGAACAAAAGGTGTTATGTGCATGTATTTCAAAGCGACACGTACCATACCTATGGTTGAAAATGAAATGTTACCACCTGTGGTAAAATACATCTAATTTTTAGAAAGTTTAATTTAATGTTCATGCCTGTTTCACAGCTGTCCTGGGTCAAAAATTCAGCCAAACAGCGAAAGAAAGTGGGAAGAAATGTAGGAAAGAATGGGGAGATGAAGGATTAGATGCCTGGATTTGGCAGCTAACACCCACAGTGTAAGCTTGTCAGAATTACCAGGTGTTTACAGACCCCCCCGACCCCCAGCAGGTACCTAACGCCACCAGGGGGGTGATGACGGGCACAGCCAGGGGTGCGAGGAACAGGTATACACTGCGGGGCAGGAAGGGGATGCGCCACGTGCTGGAGTCACCCAGGCCGATGATGTTGGTGTGGGCGTGATGCATCTTGACGTGGGCATGGACGCCCACTCTCGCCGTGAATGAGCCGCACACCTGGACAGACAGGAGACACCAGAACTGATCCCACAGCTAAGGGACAGCAACGATTTCAGAGTTCCTGAGTGACTTTCTTCTGTGTGCAACGCCATCAGCTACACAGTACATAAGCAACGCAGCAAAACAAACTTCAACAAGCCAGTTTACACCTTGACTTAGGAATCAAGTGTGAGGTCAAGACCCCGAAACGAATCATTTTAAGGCTTCTCCAATAAAATACATTTCCAGACAAATACATTTTGTATTCTTGACCCTCGGTGTTGACTTGCAGCTGGTGACTTTAGCATGTGCAGCATGTGACCGTGTAGGTTCAACCAGGGCAGATAAAGGCCAAAAACACCTCACAGGTTGGCTGAGCGGCCCAAAAGAACCGATACTTCTAACAACACATTCCACTTCCTAGATCCTGAAATGACAGAGGGTGTTGTTGACAAAGTGTCCGGACGGAAAGGTCACGAATTGCCGGGCTAGAAGACAGTCGCTCTCAACTTCAACTTAATTCAACTTACTGGAACATTTTTGATAACGCTATATTATTTACTGGCTGTATATTCATTGTTAACTCATCAACAGTTAATGAATAAGTACATAGAAAAGGTGAGGATCTCCATGCAAGGGTTCACCAGAGACACATATATGTGGACTTGAACTGGTGACACTCTAATGGGAACATCTGGTAGTAAGAATCAATACACCCAAACAGAGCGGTCTTAGACACGCTGGACCTCAACAGCTAAAAATAAGAGCAAAAAATTGTCACGGTGGATGAGGAGCATTAACTGGGAAAAGTTATTTTTCTGCTTCTTGGCTCCGACCAGATTCCATTTCAGACAGAAAGAGGCCTTAATTGTAAACTGAAGTTGGAAGTACGAGTTGTTTACTCTGTCCCCTCTGAGATGGGTTGTGTCAGACCTATGAAAGAGAGAATGATGATAATGTTTCCATCTGTAGATGGCCAGGGATTTTTGTTTATTTTTTTGCCAAGGACACCACTGTATGCTCGCTCTCTCTTGCTCTCTCGCTCTCTCACCTCAATGAAGAAGATGGCCCAGAAATCCCCCCAGGCTCGGGACTCGCTCAGTGCTCCGTGGCTTGCCAGATGGGTGCCTTTGATGGTAATGATAGCATGTGCCGTCCCCATGAGCAACAGCCCCAGGGTGAACCACAGGACCTGGGAGGACCGCAGCAGCAGGAAGGCTGGGATGGACCCCGACAGAAGGACAGGAGCGGTTCCAGTGGGAGAGAAATACCATGATGTGTAAGAGGTGCAAACAAAGTGAAGGAAGGAGGTCTGAGACTCAATGTTGGACCAAAAACTTTAATAAATAGCTTCTGGAGGAATGCAGAGTGCAGCAATATGACCAGTAACCGTTTTCAAGTATTTGTCATGAACTCAGGTGGACTGTATTAATGAAGAACTTATACATTTGGACCTATAAATTTTGTGTCTATGAACTATTACGTCATTTTGGAACCTGATTCAACATCACAGAGTGATAAAATACTGCAGAGCAAGAACACCTGTGCTTAACAGTGTGATCCCCAGCAGAACAGATCGACTTTTATTTTCTTCTTGAAGCTTCCTTTTCAACTAGGCACATCCACACACACACACACACACACACACACACACACACACACACACGTGGCTAGCATCGACACAGCCTGTCTATGGGGCAGGTGCTCTCCCAAGGTGTAACTGGTCTCACAGGAAGGACCCTGGAAGAACACTGGGGGAGCTGCAAACATCAGTGATGTTTCATAGGCCAGAATGAGGCAGGGGTGTAACTCCTCAAACTGAGTGGTTATCATGACAACCAAGAGCAAGGTGAGACTGGGAACGGGGAATTCTTTCTTCCACTGAAATGAAGCTGCACAAAAAGGTGCCGTAAACAAGATGACACCACCAAGGTGATCCCAGCGATGTTCAGGAGACAAATGAGAGCTACAGTGAACCCCGTCCTCAGGTGCAAGGACTCCACACTTCTCCAGTGCTCTGTTGCTGCACAAACACCCCTGGTTCCCTGTGTTTGTTAGCCCATTGCCCGGGGGGGGGCGGGGCGGGGTCAAGCTTTACCACATTCTCCCACCGTCTCCGGAGAGACTTTGAGGGGAAGCTCCAGAGAGATGCCTTCACTTTCCAAAAATACTTCCTCAGAATCAGTGCATCCGATTGCACGCAAAGACCTAAACATCACATTGGCTTAAGAAGAAACAAAACAGCTCAGGTTCAACAGTAGAAACACTTACCACTTCATAAAACGTTTTTTTTTTAAAGTTACATTTGCATTGTGAACTGTTATTTGTATAAACATTTTAAAAAGGTTCAACTAGGCAACCAATAGCAACATGGCTAAATCAGTCAGACCTCCCAGTTTGTTCACCACCGTCACACTCATTGAGTGATGTTGATAAAAAGGACAGTAACAATGAACCCCTGGAGGTCCAGCAAGGTGAGGCACCGAATCCAAATACCCCCTTCCTCTGGATTTACACCTAGAAGGGCAGGTAAAACATCACACTGTAGCTTTTTGATGGTTAACGTACTATACGCAATGTGTACCTATACAGCGCACCTGCATTAGACAACCTTCTCTCCACCCGGGGGGGGTGTCTGAATGCTGAATACAAGTGTGTCCTACCTGCAGGTAGACAGGCGAAGGCAGCGCCCAGGATAGTGCAGTCTACACCCCTCCTCTCCCACCAGCTGCTCTCCTGGACTGTCTTCTGCACCAGCTGAGCCAGCTCCATCATCAAAGACTCCCGGTCTGAGGGTTTGCCGGCCTTGTCCCCCCGCTGGAACAGGGCCACTCCCTGGCAGGAGTCGGTGCACACCTCTCTCCACTCTTCTGGAATGTCCTGCATGCTTGCTGAAGTATGGAAGGGACCCAGAATTTGGCACCACAGCGGTGCTCCTGCTGCTCACACCACGAGGAGGAAGAGGAGGAGACGAAGCAGCCCCTCGCAGGTAGGGATCCTTTCCTGCCGTTCTCCAGCGCTGGTCCCGCAGTGACCAGGCAAACAGACCCAAGTCTGCAGTCGAACCTGACAAGCACTGGAGGATTACTGCAGATCAAGAGGCAGTCTGGTCTCCCTCTCTCTCTCTCACACTCACACACACACACACACTCACTCTCGGAGAGAGCACTCCACACTGCCGCAGCTCTCTGTAGAGGATGAAGCTGAGCTGTGCTCCCCCTTTGCACCACCCCTTATGAATACTGCATGCCCTGTCCCCGCTGCCACCCCCCCCACTCATCTTGTCCTTTTCTCTCCTTGGCAGGGGGCCTAGAAACCGGAGGGAAGCAGCAGTCAGGCTGTGGCTGGGCTCCTTGATATACAGCAGTGCGGTTTCTTTTTGTTAGTGGGGGGCAGTATGAGGGGGTCATGTGAAGGGGGGGGGGCTGTTCCCCTAATTTTGTGTAGCTAAACTAAAAACCTCAGAGTAGCATCATGGTGAGGAAGACAGAGGGATGTGACATCACAATGACACATCAGCTGTTCCTGCTTCATGTCCAGACAAACAAGCTGAACACTGATAAGCTGAGTTACAGTTACAGACCCAGGGCCAGCGGGGGTCAGGGGGCCCCCCGCACTAACAAATCAAAGAAGTGTTATCTTAAGTAAATCACAAAGGTTAGGTGCATTAAAGCAAATAAGCAATCGCTTCTACTGCTTACAACACTAGACGTTTTAATACATTTACGGTAAGATTACACGTGGTTGTGCACCGACTTGCTCTCCGGCGCAAAATTGACGACTAAGGTCAGTCACATACGTACGCAAGCATGTGAACACACACACGGAAGAACTTGTTTTTTTTTTTTTCCAGATCAGAATGGACATGCATTAACACACAGGGTCAAGCACCACCAAACTGTCCCGCTCGACAGTTATAATCTCTCCATTCATCATCTCCAACTTTATTGTTACTAAAACTGCTAATAAAACCACTACAATAAAAACTTTAATTAATAAAATAAATAAATTATTACATGGAAGAACATTTACATTCCATAAGGTTTTTGTACATGAAAACAGAATGACCAGCAGTCAAGGGGGCGTGGCTACATTATCCGTCGTAATGATCCAGCACCATATGACCCTTGTTTGGTTTGACTACTAAAGAGTCAGCTGATCCAAGTTACGGAATTCCATCACTGGAAAAATGAAAAACTGAAACAACACTTTTCATATACGATCAGAATGACCAATAACGTAGCGAGTGGAGGCAACATGGAGCCGATCTGCTGGGATTTAACATGTGTAGCTTTCCAGTGGCAGGTACAGTACTGTGCAAAAGTTTTAGGCATCCAACTTCAATGTCTGTTGAGAAGTACAGGTAGATTCTTATCTACCATCAGGGAGGTTTCTGGTTGGTCCCAAATTCATTCTGCAGCCTGAGAATGAGCTCAAACACCCAATCTCACTCATACACAACTATCTTCAGCAAAAAGAAGGAATCCTGCAACAGACGGTCTGGTCCCCACAGAGCCCCGATCTCAACATGATCAAGTCAGTCTGGGAGGACATGCAGAGACAGTCAAAGTGTGCAGAACAACTGTGGCCAGTTCCTCAAAATGTTTGGAAGAACCTACCAACCTCCACCTTAAACTGCATGCAAGTGTGCATAAGAGAATTGATGCTGTTTCAAAGGCAAAGGGTGGTCCCACCAAATATTGATAATATTGATTGAGGTTTTTTATGTCTACTGCACTTTTTAGAAGGTTAATAAGTATTCATGGCATTATTTTTGGAACCATCCTTACTTTATAGCATTTTTCCCACAGGTGCCTAAGACTTTTGCACAGTGCTGCAAGTACCAGAACCACATCCGCACTCTTTCGAGAAAAGCTGGACTAGGACTTGATTGTCTGTCCCACGGGACTGACAGTGGGGGGACAGTAAGGGGAACACACCAGATCAAGATTCAGACACACCTTTTCCTTGTGCTCAGTTTGGCCCTCAGCCTCATTATGTAAACAGAGTGCGGACATTTGGCCAGAGGACGAACGGTGCGGCTCCTCGCTGTGCTCCGCCGCGTGCCGACTCTCAGGCTCACTGGCAAAGCTCTTCCACCTGGAGCGGGACCTGGTCCATCTCTGAGCACGTGGGCTTGTTAGGTTGAAAGTCCAACCTGCTGCAGGTTTGACTTTAACCCAATTCCACTCAAACAGCCATGGCCACGAGGGGGCGCCCTTGGATCGACTTTCTGACTCCATGGATGATCTGAGATGATCAAGGCACAAGTAAGGAATCTTCCTGTTGGTGGCCAACACTCCCCTGTCCAAATCCAATTGTGATGGTTAGAGAATGCTGACACATCAAGCTTTATCTGGAAAGTAAAATCACACACTCATTGTGTGACAAAAATAACAAAAAATGGCATTATATTATACAGTTGAACTGAACAAAGGCCTTTTGGTGGTTTATTAAATTCCGGACATGATCAGCAAGGGAACGAGAGATATCTGCAGATGAAAAGTCATTTGTTTTACATCTTCAGCGTGACATAGTGGGAGACCCAACCTCCACCTTCCCCTGCTCCCTCGAGACCTTGCAGTGATGCACGGAGGAACGACTGTGTCCCTCCACACCTTCTCAGGTTCCACAACACAGAAATCCCTTTGCGTGGAAATGAGCTGCAGACACAGCGCTTCTGCAACACCCACAGCACCCTAAGCATCTGCAGAACCTCCAACTCACTGGTGGACATTTAGAATGCAACGCACAGATTCTAAGATGCATTACTTTACTGTTTATATAGTCATGTTCCAGTTCCAGACTCACTAATGGATGAAACATGCACAGGTGTCTGAGACAGGTATCTGAGATTGATTTTTCATGTCTATGAGTAGCAGGAGCTGAGGGTGGGTGAATTTTCAAAGTTCACGCTGGCAGTCACTGTAATGTAGCACTGACTGCACATCTGTGACAGATTAGTTGTGTCTGTTGGGTTCGAGGTGCGTGAGTTTATTTTGGTCCTGACTATGTACTGTGGCCTACATACTATACTACATACTCAGCTGTATCCAAAAGTTTGGGCACCCCTGATCAAATGATGGCTTGTTGATATTTTATCCAAAAAAAAAGCAACGAAAAACTTCACGCCACGTCTGCAAATTTTAATGCACAGTCACTGTTTATTTGCTAAACGTAGCAGATTGAAAAACCCCTAAATGTGTCACGTGCAAAAGTTTGGGCGCCGTATCAGCCAGTGTCGGGAAGTCGGGGAATATCTGTAAATCTATTCGGTGCTTTGGTCTGTTGATGGATATCGATATTAATCCGCCTCGGTCAACCAGATGACAGCAGTGTTTATGCACGTTTTGCTGCACCTGTAGCTCAAGGCAAACCCTTATGCACCTCAAACTGATTCGGCCAGAACTGCTTCTAGTCCCTTCAATAATCTGTCATTTGACGCACCAATGACTTATGGAAACGCACAACAAGCTTAGAAAACACACCAGTATTTTGCCTGGTTTTAGCCATTTTACTCGCATAACAAGTACAGTCATACCTTGAGATTCACCCATTCGACTTACGAGAAATCACCTTAAGAAATTTCATTTACACCCTTACTTTGACTTACGAGGCATGGTACTTTCGAGGAATGACTGTATTTTGTAGCTGTATAGCTCTGTTTGGTCATTTTTTTGTGTTTTGAGAGTTTTCTTGAGTTTTGACACTTCATGTGACAAGGTGATTCTTCCTAAGGGGGGAAGACTATTTTATTTACTGCCTATTATGTCTTTCACCCTGTAAAGCATGCAAACACTGCACATCATCCCGAACAAACCCAAATGCTATCTGTACTTCTTACTTTGTGTCGACCAGTGTCGCGTGTCCAAAAAAAGCACGTGTCACATCTGAAAGAGCAGATCCAGTAGTATTATTCCCTCGTGTATCTGACACTTTTCTCCAAAGCAGCTCATCAGTTTACATCTGTATGCAAAGCTACAAGTTGTCTCTTTTTACAGCAGGGTAAATTTTACTGTATCAACTGGAGTGGGGATCAAACATTTGTTAATGCTTCGCAGTCCATCTGACAGCACAGCGTCCACCTGCCTTGCAGAATGAAAGACGTAGAAGGTAACCTGATGAACTTTATTTTTTAAACAATAAATGCCTCAGTGGTTCCTGCTTATACTCCAGTTATTAATAAACTGTTGTCACTGGTAAATAAATGACTGCATGAAAATAACATTATAAAAACCCAGAAATAATGTTAAAAATTGTATAAAATATTTTTGTAGTCGTGCATAAAATTAACTATAATTGTGGTATTGTTGTTCATTTTCGGTGACGTATTTGGCGTGGAGGAGCTAGTTTTGGTTTCTCCAAAATAGTTAATTTGATTCCCTCTCAACAGGGATTTGCCTTACGGGGCAAGTTCAGAAAACAAACCAGTGCCGTTATGGGCGTATTGTGACTTCTGCTTTTTTTCGGGGCCCCCTGTCCCTGCTGCGTTGCCATGGAGATCTTGAACACGAATACTGTCATACATCAAGAAAGCAGGAGCAAATTTTGACTGACAGAAGAAGCGAGAAGATGCACTGTGGACTCACACAGAAAAACACACATCCTAAGGAAAAAAAAAAAAAATCAAAGTTGGCACTTAGAGGTGCGTTTCCCGGATGCCACCTGGAGCTTCCAGGGTCTCTCTCCTCCGCCTGCAGACCTCCAGGACCTTTCTGCGTGGCCCCAGCGGGATCTCAATGCCTTCGAGGTCACTGTCGGAGCACAACAGCAGCGCCTCCAAGTCAATCCTCTCACCGTAGAACACAGGAAGGAGCTCTCCAATGCCATGAGCAACCAGGAAGGCCTCCAACTGAGCAGTCTTTGGCCTGATATAATCTTCGTCATCATCATCATCCAGGTCTGTCTCATCCCAGGGCCAGTCCCACAGGTCTTGCTCCTGCAAGCTGCCAACACTCCGGTCCAGGCTGGAAGACCTCTGTAGGCCACAAAATCGTGCCAAAAAGCCATCTGCCGTGCTATCCTTAGTCCTACCACTTGGTCCTAGAATGGTGGCCCTGGAGTAGCTGCGACGAAACACCATGGTGCCCAGGCCTGGCCGGTTGAAAAGCGACTCTTGGCCAGAGTCAGTGCTGGCCTCGGAGCCAGAGGGGTAGGTCACATGTAGCCCTGGGTCACTGATGGCACGCGATATGGCATCATATCCACGGAAGGGGAGCATACTGCAAATGCTAGGATGTGAGGGTGGATCTTTGGTACCCGTATAGGTACCCTGCTTGAGGAACATGACATCACGGCCAAGCTGCAGCCCTGACAGCGAGCGCACACTCCTGCGCCCGTTCTCTGACACAAGGAAGGTCCCATCTGCCTGCTTCTTCCTCTCTAGTTTCTTCTGGATTTTAGTCTTGCTCTTGGTAGTGGAATGCAAAGTAGCCTTAGGGGGGATCACACACACATGAGTTCCAACTACATGAAGAAAACAGAACAGATACACTGTACAACTTAAACCAAATGATATATGGTGAGGTGCTTCACCTGTGAGAAGGAGATGTTGGTGGTGGAAATCCCAAAGTGGCTCAGGGTTCCACAGCTAGCGTAGTTGGAGATGCCAGGGGCATCGTTGCTCTTGGGCCCCCCCTGGTGGCTGCGCCGCTCCTGTCTGCGAAGCTGCTTCCGTTGCGCTTTCAAGCACTCTTGGATGCGACGCTGGGCGGCCCTCACTGCCCGTTCCTTCAATTTTGCCACCAGCTTGGGGTTGAGAATCATCTGTCTAGCGGCCACTGAGTCCAAGTAGCGCACGCAGTCCATGCGGCTCTGGGCAGCGGCAGTTTCCAGTGGTGTGTGGTAGTCGTTGTCCAGACACCAGACATTGGCTCCGAAGGAAACCAGGAAGGAGATACAGTTGAGGTGCCCGTTGGCGGCTGCCAGGTGGAGCGGGGTGTTGCCCCAGAGGTCACACTTGTCAGGATCGCCTCTGAGGACACGATGGAGGTGGCAACAGAATCAGTAGGAACCGTGATGAGCAACTGTGCACCGATCAACATCAGGTTTAACTGCATAAGCAAGAATGTTCACTGTTGCACCTGCACTGGATGAAGAGATTAAAAGAACCCATAAGCAAGGATGCTGTTCAACCACCTGACATTTTAGTTTACATCTGTAGGTTGAGGTGTAAGTTTAAAAAGAAAAAACACGAGAAGCCAGTGTCTTCACTATGGACAGAACGCAGCAAAATCATTTTCTGTCTGGCACAGTGTGTTGTGGTTTGAGAAGCTGAAGCTGTGGCTGTTCTTTCACTGCCAGCCTCACTGATAAGGAGGAATGAGATCCCATTGTCGGGAGAAAAAGCCCCACGATATCGGAGGGTGTGGGATTGTAAAAGGGCTATCAGATTCACTCTGGGGGGGGGGGTGGGAATTGTCCTTGTCCACGCTTGACCCTGCAAGTCTACTTAAAACAACCTCTCTAAATTCATCAGAAAAACAATGACTTATCGCACCGCAATGTAACCTTACTTCCACGGGCCGAACAAAGTCGTCGTCTCTCCTGTTTCCGTGCGGGATTGAATGGCGGCCATTGTGAGGGCGCTGAGGGGAGCGTGGCTTTAGCAGTACAGCTCTCGTACCCCTGATGGGCAGCGCTTGCTGATGTCAGGTTCGAGGTTGTTGTAGGCAAAGTCGGCCAGTGCACACAACTCCAAACCAGAGGACAGAGTTTCACTGACAGAGTAAAACTGCTTTTTAGGTTTAGGGGTGTTTTAATCATATTTTTAGCTTACACTTTTAGCTTACACTTAGCTGAGAACCGACAGGCATACTGGGTTTCTCATCCTACTTTAAGTGGAGCTCCCACTGCGTGAATGTGGTTATAAGTAATGTATCTGGATGTCTTCTAGTTGCTCAATTATAGCAGCAGGACAAAATGACCCCATGACCCCGTGGCCATAAAATGGTGGCAGCGTCAATATTAATCTCACCAGGAGGTCTTTTCAAGATAACACCTGATCTTTCAGGTCAATTAGAATCGAAAAAATAAACTCAGATGCAACTTTTCAAAATCCCAAACCTTCTTAATATTAAAGAAAAGGGGGTCAAGATTTATAGCTGAAATGATGAACTTTTATCCATCTATCCATCAGCTTAATCCTCATCTGGGTCACAGTGGCCCAGGGACTATCCTGAAATTAGTAGGTGCCAGGCTATGAAAATACCCTCTGTATGGGATGCCAGTCCACTGCAGGGTGGCCACCCCCACACACACACACACACACACACACACACACACACACACACACACACACACACACACACAATTAAGAGTGACCATTAACCTGAAACACATGCCTTTGGACTGTGGGAGAAAACCAGAGCACCCAGGGGAAACCCACACAGACATGGGAAGAACATGCAAACTCTAAAAAGACTGAGCTGGAACTCTGAGCCCACACCCACACAGCCCAGGTGCTGTGCCACTGTACTGTTCCATAATTAATTTTTATCTCTTTTAAATTTTCTTACCGGTTTTTCTGATCCCCAGAGCCACTAAGTATATTGCATACAATTTAATAAAAGAACAGACCGTGCAGTGTATTAAAAGCAAATATGAGATCTGCGCAATATTGAGCCACGCGGTGCTAAAAATACAGCGCAGTGTTTATAGATGTGGAGTGATCTAAAGGTTGTGCACATCTGGACACACTAATGGACTGATATGGACAGATGTCAATGCCTCAGAAATGTCCGGAAGAGATGAGGAACATGGTGTGTGCATTCAAGCGAGATCCAATCTAGACAGGGATGCGAAAGCGGCAGAGGGTGACGTGGTGGTGGGGAGGGTGCTGATGCCCATCTACAGCCCAGTAACTGACATTTTCCATTCATTCACTTGCAGCTGTTAAAATCTAAGTGGAGCAGAAGTCATTTGACTGTCCACGGAAAGGTCAGCTGGAGATGTAGGTACTGGCGATTCTAACCGACTGACGGCTAATACATCCCCGTGTGACATGAATGGGCCGTGTGAAATACGGCAGGCAACCGGGGGTCGATTTCACCCTTTGTTGTAGGCTTGACGCTCTGCCTTGAGCAGTTATGAAAGAAATGAAATAATAAATCACAGGAACTCCATTAGATTCAGGCTAATATACACACACCTATACACAGAAAGACCTGAGATATGAGATACACAAAGTCACAGCAACATACAAGTAGGACCAAGAAATTGCCAAGATCCACTTACACAGGGCAGGGGCAGCAACACTCGCATTTCACCATGTGTGAGTTTTCAGAAGGGGGTCCGAACATTCCAGAATTTCTCGCAGTTATCATGCAGATCAGTTTGTAAGGGAGACAAATTAAATGATACAGACATCCACATATTTACAGAGGGAACTTCAGGTGTAGACCACAATATTGAAGAAGAATTAATAGCACAAATAGAATATTATTCTTACATTTCTCTACATTTATCTCTTTATCCACTCTGGCTGGACTGGCCGGCGAATGGTTTTCAACCCCCCCCCAATACAAAGACAGATGAGAAAATACAGCTGTACAGTTTATACTGTTACACGTTTCTGATTTTTTGCGCAACACGGACTTTTGAGCTGATTTTTCTGCGGGAAGAATTTTTCCTTCAGCGAACCGCCGTCTGTTTTACCGGACGGGACTTTAAGGAGCGCAAAACCACCAGGCTGCAGTTTCCATGCGTTTAGCAAATCCTATGCCCAGTTAAAGTTCGTAACAAACTTTACCATTTGAATGCATTTTTATTTACAGATGACGAATGTTTACTGACTTAGCGCTTAATATACCGTTAGATATTTATCACCATATAAAATTTAAGCGGCGTCATGAGCTGCGTTAGAAAATGAAATGACGGAAAAGCTATTTTAGTTCCACCGCTCTTGTGCCCTCAAATAATCTCAATAATAATAATAATAATAATAATAATAATAATAATAATATAGAACTGAGAGAAGGTGCTGATACTCTTGAGCGCGCGGTCCCGAGATCCACGGAGAAACTTACCCTCTGGCCACGATGATGCGCAGCGCGTCCACGTTGCCGTGGTGGGCAGCCCACAGTGTGGGGGTCATGCCGTCCTCGTCGTCGCGGTTCAGATCCCTGCGGGTGGCCTCCTTTAGCGGGGCCAGGTAACCGTCCCGGGCCGCCCTGTGGTACCTGTCGGTCATGGTGGCGCTGGATGTGAGGAATACCCAGGGAGGAGGAGAGGAGGAGAGGAGGGGGGGTGGACCCTAGGACACACAGTGGGAGTGGTTTGTGAAAAGTTAACACACCCTTGAATCCTCACATGCAGCCTGAGCTGCATGGCACTATGACCGCAGCTGCGGTGGTCTGGGGTCTATCCTGGAATCACCAGCGTAGTGGACTATAACCTGGATGAGACACCACACACAGAAAGACTGCGGCCGATTCAGAGTGACCAATTAACCTGAGACACGTGTCTTTGCACCGGGAGGAAACCAGAGCACCTATAGAACATTCAAACTCCACTCAGACCTCAATGGATCTGACCCCACACCTGAACAGCCCAGGTGCTGTGAGACACGCTGAGCCACCGTCCAAATGACTAAGCTCATCTAAACAATTAAAACATTAGCCAGTTCTTACAAAGAAATGTATATTTAGGATGTTACGTGGGAACAACAAACACCTATCATCGGAGAAATCATATAGTCTACTGTAAAAGATGTGTACCTGTACAGTATTGTCATACAAATGCTTTGTACAAGGTATACATATATTATCATTACAGATTTTTAGCAATGAACCTGGGGATAAAGTGCCGAGAGAGAGAGAGAGAGAGATAAAAGGATGATGCAGTTAACAATAAAGGATTGATCGATCGATCGATTGATTGTTAATAATGTAATGAGCTATAACTGCCAAAGTACCATTACGGATTAGGACAGCTAATTGATATGAACTCATTTTATTAAAGCCTGGATAAGTTTGGAGTTAATAATACAGTTTATATGCAAAAATATGCAAACACATTTGAGCACCATAACACTAAAAGTCTATCAAGTGAGTGTTTTTTTTTAACTGTGGACACAGTGTCAGCTGTGGATCAACAGAACGACTATATATGCAGATCAGCTGTAAGACATCCAGCTATTGCTGATCAGCTGAATGACCTGTTTGGTCAAGCTGACACAGCTGAATCTTCTGGAATATTCCTGCCTCATCCAGTGTCAGTGGGGCTGGGTCTAATCCTCTCGTGTTTATCTTCTCCACGCTTGACAGGTCTAAACAAGCTGCTGTTGTAGCATGGTTTTGGATCCAGAGAAGGACTCAGATTGCAACTCAGTGCTGTGGTCAGACCAGACAACAGGAGGTTTGTGAGTGCCTCTCCTGGCTCAGGTGCACTGTCTGGTAAAAGCTCAAGACTTGGGCTAACTATCCCTCTGCTGGTTCACTTTGTGGGTCAAATCTGAGCTTTGCTTCAGTCTGTGACCAGAACCAGTTGAAGAGAATGAGAAAAATTGGTTAGGATCCACCCATCTACTGTTCTCGGCAAAAGGTTGCCAGTGCTGATGTAGATGTTGCTCCACCACCTGGTGCTTTGCCTTCCCACACGTGATTAAGTATTCAAAGAAGGTAGTGTTGGTACGGATGAGAATCTGACCTGCACGTGTAGTTAAGTGTTTCGTACGCCTAGACTGAGGTAAAAGTTAGCCACCTGTTGTGTAATTCCTTGGCAACCAGATTTGAAATGTCTTGTGTGGATTTACACCATCATTGTGTAATGAAAGCTGGATAACTTGTTTGTCTACATGCTAAATTGGATGCCTTCATAAACTAGGTTTTCACAGCTGTTGCAAGTCTGGGCAAGCTAACGTGAAAAGAACAGTTCTTAGAAAAACTGTCTGCTGTTCTGTGACCATGGTCAATTGTTGATTCTTCATGTGTCTTGCCTTGCTCCACTGAACATACCTATGAAACTTAAGTTCTGGGTGAAATAGTCTGCTGGCCACACCCAGACTTAGCAATAGTGTGTTGGCCTCACCCAGACAGCCTGAGGCTTGAGAGGGACAGGGAGGTTCTGGCTACCTACCCATTCAGTTTCCTCATCCTGGGGAGGATTGGCAGAAAGGGAGGGGAGTACAGAGGAGGAGGAGAAGAAGAAGAAAGTCTGAAAAGTATCAGGAGGTGAAGGAAAAGACAGAGGGAGAAGCTACAGAACATAGAGGAAAAGGGTGAATTGTTAAAATGATTGAGTTGCACCAAAGGACTGGGGAGGAGGTCAGTGGCTCAGACCAGGATGTGTCAAGTGCTTTGGAGGAGGAAACCGATAAGTATGGCCAGGGTTTGTCAAGTGCCATGGAAAAGGTCGCAGTTGAGGCTGAGGAGTCTCCAGCGGTGTGCAGGTTGAATCCTGACCCCACAGAATGGGTCCCTGAAGGGAGACGGCTGCTCTCTGGCCTGATAGGTCTGAATGTGATTGTGCTTGGTGCTGCCCTGCTGGCTGCAGGGGCCTTCAATCGGCAAGGGCTTCTGAACCAGGAGCCCCAGATCTTCATTCTCTTGGTGATGGGATTCAGTGTGGTCTGGATGCTGTGGTACCTGCTCTGGGCTCGGAAGCGGCCAGGCCGACCGCCTCACAAAGACCACCGTGCTGGGGGCATGACTGTCACAGGTAAACCGTGTTCGTGCACCACATCTGTAGAAGCTGTACAAGAAGGCAGAAGATGGCATTTTCTAAACTAGCTTTGATCTGTTTGTTTAGACTGAATGGGTTGATGACCTTTAAACTAACCGAATAAATTACGTTAGGTGAAGGTTGAAGATTTCAATCATATTAACCTGAATTAATGCAACAGTAGCAATATTAAAAGCAATAGCAAGTGTTTATCTGTCTAAAATGTCCCTTTTTTCATTATTTTTGAAATTATGCAATTTGTTAGGTTTAACTGACAAAAGAACAAGAATGATGGCATGTGGAGTAACTGTTTGCTCACTATCAGCAGTCATAGAAATTGTACTGTTGAATTTAATACAATTTTTGCCACCATTGAATAACAACTCCTACCCTGGCTCCCATGGCAGTGGTCCTCTTGATCTTCTCAGCCTTCAGTCTGGTGCTCCATATCTTCAGGATGGGCTATTTTGCCCTGATGATGGACTGCAAGCCCCTTCCCAAAGTCCTGTCACCCTTTATTGAATCAGTCTTCGTAGGGCTACAGGTGAGATTTGATCCTGTTTCTCCTCACAGCACAAACTCTTCCATCGTAAAATAATGGACACATCTTAAAAAAAAAAAAAAAAAACCCCACGAGTGAATGCTGTGATTTCAACTGCTTGCTCTCGACTATAATCGCACGGCTGAATTTTAGCTTCATAGCCACATAGTTTTGAAGAGATACTTAGTTTGTGTTTGTCTTGGCAAGATGTGCTTGACATAAGGTGTTATGCTACTGCTCTGCTAAAAAAATGTTACTGTGGCATCGCTGCCAGCTTTGTATCTTGCCAAAAAAACTAGTCAGTGGCTATGTGACACCATGATGGGCCTGTTTGTATGTAGCAGTGTGTTGGAGCTGTTGGCATTAGTGCTACTGTGATGGTGGTGTTTCCCTTTGCTTGAGCAGACCTATTTACTGTGGGCCCACTCCAAGGACTGCATCCACAAGCACAAAGCCTTCACCAGGTGATATGTTTAATCTTAAGTCATATCCCAGTTCATGTGACTTTACCCAATCAAACCTGGTTGCTAAATGCACCTTGGCATCTGCTCTGGTGTGTTTGCACAGATTCACCTTAACCAAGGCAACTGTTGTATATGGTTTTATGCCATAAAACCATATACAAGACATTTTCACTGTTGGAGATTAAAGCAGTAACAGCCAGATGTTGCTTGAAGCTATAAGAACAACACGTTGATGCTGACTCAAGGGTGTGTGTGTGTGTGTGTGTGTGTGTGTGTGTGTGTGTGTGTGTGTGTGTGTGTGTGTCAGGTCTGGCCTGATGCTGATCCTGTGTGCTAACCTCTTGCTGTGGCTCAGCGCTGTGACTGAGGACACTCTTCATATGGAGATTGAGCTGGAGAGGGAGAACCTGCAAGACCTTTATGGAAACTCCTCCTTTCCTGACGACACCAGCGACCCAGACCAGGGTATCCGGTTCCGGTTGAGTTTGTGTGAAGTTCACATGCTCTTCCTGTAGTGAAGAGCGCCCCCCCCCCCCTCCCAGTCCAAATACAAGTATTTCAGGTTAATTGGTCATCTTAGTGTGTGTGTGTGTGTGTGAGAGAGATATTGATTGTCCTGTGACAGACTGGTATCCCATCCAATTGGCATGACCATCTCTGGACACACCATTGCTATACAATGCCCAGGGGTGGTGGACCCCCCCAAGAGGTAAATTTTTTTTTCTCCCTTTCCTGCTGATGGGAGTCAGCCCCCTCCCCCCAAACCTTCCAGCTAGTTAACTTTTTATAAGGCATATAGAGTTAATCTGTGTTATTCCATCTACTAAAACCCTGACCTTTGTTCAGTGCCACTGTTAAGAAAAGCACTATGTAGAAACAAGTGGAACTGATACTGGTTGGTGTTAGAACACACTGGCTGAAAAGGTGTCCCTTTTATTTAAAAAATAAATAAATTGTATGTGTCATTTCAGATCCTGATGATATAGGCCAGTGCTGGTGCAGTGCATCCACAGCATGCCAGGTTTTCCGTAAAGGTATCGAGGTGCTCTACCCCTTCAACATTGAATACTACCTGATTGCCGGCTGCATGCTGTATGTCATGTGGAAGAATGTGGGCCGCCAGGTACCTGCCAGATCTCACACGGAGCACAACCAGAAGGTCAACCTGCGCCTCCTGTGCCATGGGAGCACTGTAGTGGGACTGCTACTGGGGCTGCTGGTGCTGGTGGTTGGCTTGGTCACCTTCATCCTGTACCAGGTGTGGGTGGCAAGCATTCATCGCAGCATGGCCTTCTACCTGTTCTATGTCTACCACCTGGCTGTGTTGCCAGTCATGATCATATGCTGTATTGCTGGCATAATTATTTACGAGTTGGAAAAGAGAGCTTGGGAATTGGGACATAACCCAACACGGAGCCTTGATGTGGTCCTGCTGGTGGCAGCTGCTGTGGGTCAGCTTTTGCTTTCCTACTTCTGCTTGGTGGCTGCCATGGCAGTGGGGTCCAGAAACCTCCAGGAAAGCATGGAGCTTGCGTATTCTATCGTTTGCCTGGTGGAGCTGGTCTTCCAGAACATGTTCATCATCGATGGACTCCACCGCCACCCAAACCTCAAGCATGCCAAAGGAAATAGGTGGCTGGTAAGATCATCTTACTTTTGTTTCACTAATTTATTTGCTGTTTAGTTGTGACCAGTAGCTAAACTGAAACTTGTACACACTCAGGAGGGGTGAACATCAACATCCAGTCTATTTTTGTGTGAATTTTTTTTAATTTGCAAGCTGCAGACTGGCTTTCACCACAAAATATGTGGAGGAAGATTCCATCTGCAGCCCTTTAGGCAGGCAGGGAGACAGCCATAGGTGTCACTGTAAGCAATAAGGGACAGCAAACTTCAGCCATAGTGTGGGAACAGTCATTTGTTCCCTTTCCTTTCTCATTGTCAATAGTTGGGGTAACACAGGATGTATCCAGATGGATACTAACCAAAGGGCTTCTAGGGTTGATTTCTATAACTGATATGGTGGCATATTGTACAGTTAGGCCTGCATATCATCTCCAAGGCATGAAACAAGAGTGCTTAGTCTGTTATGTCTGGAAAGGCAAAGCTGAAGAAGAAGAAGGTCTCTGAGATGGAAGTGATGGAGGGACCTAGAGAAGACAGCATGCTGAAACAGGGTAACCAACCAGCATCATCTCTGAGTGGTGGAAAAACTCAGAAGACATGGAGCAAGATAATCATTCGAGAAATTTGCGTTTTCCTCATGTTGGCCAATATTATGGTGAGTTGTTAGAATTTTTTTTTTTTTTTGTTGGAACACACTGAAGATCATGTCACTAATAGGGAATTGTATACAAGAATCCCCATGATGACCTTTTCCACCTTACACCCCCCCCCCCCCCCCCCCCCCCCCCCCCCCCTCTTTTTTTTT
>UFQX01000174.1:1515005-1535697 GCA_900497675.1 Arapaima gigas | reverse complement strand
CCCCCCCCCCCCCCCCCCAAACCACTCAACCTTGCAGCTGTGGATCATCCCTGCCTTTGGAGCTCATCCACATTTCCAGAATGGGCTTGGAAAGAATTTTTATGGTTTCCAGGTCTGGTTTGTCCTGGTTAACCTGGGCCAGCCACTGATGGTCTTCTACAGAATGCACTCTGTCAGTGCTCTGATGGAGCTGCTCATCCTGGCATAAAAACTAAGGGCACTCTGTGCCTCACCGTTGAAGGGCTAGAAAGCGCAACACCTTGAATATTATGAGGGGGAAAATGCAGTTTTTGTAGTGTAAGGTTGGTATATTGAAACATTTTACATCTAAACATTTCTATAGCTGGTAGCTTTTTAAGGATGCATTGAAATTAGAAGCATGTCTGAAATGACATTGTATTTTTAAAGTTATTTATGTGCTAGCTGTGCACAACTGTCAGGCAGCAGTTGTAAATAGCCATGTGAATTAGGACTCTCAGGCCACAGAATAAGCTGTTTTGACTAAGCTGATCTTTTAATGACTCAGACTTGTTTGGTTGGGCTTTTGATTGTTTTTCAGTCAAAATTAAAGTGTGTAAGTTGAGAATGTATGTATCATATAACCACATTTCACTTTTTTTAAATAAAATGAACATTTATGCCACAATCTAGTGATGCTGCTATGCTTATGAATCTTAAGTGTCCAGGACTGCTAGTGAAGAGGGAAACTAGCCTTCAATTTAGATGAATCTGCAGAAAAGTCATGCAAGGATTTTCACAGTTGGGGGGAGGGGGCACAAACTGTCACTGCTGTTGAACCGACAAAGGAAATCGATTGTTCACTGGCACGGTGTGTTGTGGTTTGAGAAGTTGAAGCTGTGGCTGTTCTTTCACTGCCAGCCTCACTGATAAGGAGGAATGAGATCCCATTGTCGGGAGAAAAAGCCCCACGATATCGGAGGGTGTGGGATTGTAAAAGGGCTATCGGATTCACTCTGGGCGGGGGGGGGGATTGTCCTTGTCCACGCTTGACCCTGGAAGTCTACTTAAAACAACCTCTCTAAAGTCATCAGAAAAACAATGACTTATCGCACCGCAATGTAACCTTACTTCCACGGGCCGAACAAAGTCGTCGTCTCTCCCGTTTCCGTGCGGGATTGAATGGCGGCCATTGTGAGGGCGCTGAGGGGCAGTAAAACTGTTTTTTAGATTTAGGGGTTTTTAATCATTTATAGCTTTAAAATATGCTTCTATATGCCAAATCTTTGGTTTATGTGCAACCTGTTTAAATATATTCTGCATATTAATGGCAGGAGGATATAATAAACTTGACAAAGGCACTGCTTAGAAAGAGAAATAAGATGCATAAATAGCTTCAGACATCAGTAAGAACATCTTTAATACATTCAGATCAGATGGGAGATGTAAAGGGTAGCAAAACATGGAGGGGGGGATGCTGATGACCGTCTACTGCCCGTGGAATGACCTTTTCCCTTCATTTGTTTTCTGCTGTTGAAATTTAAGCAAAATACTATAATCAGTTTGGCTGTGTCTGTGTGGGAGGAGGGCGGCTGGGGGTTGAGGTGATAGGAATCGTAGCTGAACGATGCATAATAAATCAAACTTGTACGCCGGGTGCATGTTAAAAACATGCAAAGAAGCACGTTGTTGCGTCACGCATACCACTCTGTGCCAAATCTTGCATCAGCAGTTTGTTTTTCCACTGTGTGATTAAATGATAAAATCAGGAAAGTTTAGTCATTTAAAAATATTAATTTTGTAAAAGTTTTGTTGCCGTGATGTCTTCTGGGCTCAAATCTGATCGGGGCTTTTCTCGGGTGTGATGTGCCCTGATTTTTTTTTTAAAAAAAAAAAAAAAAAAAAAAATTAAATCAACATTGTAAAAACAAACACTTGCAGCACTTCTACAGACACGCATCTAGATCAAACTTGTACTTAACCGAAGTCACGGCAGCTGCCGCCATACTAAACCGCAGTATCCCTCTGTCTGTTTGTTTCCTAATCTTTTATCTGGAATAAAAAGCCAGGAAATGTGGTAACTGGTCAGTTTACATTGTAATTGATGGCAAACAATTAAATCAAAGGTCAACAGTGTATCTGCAAACCCTCAAAGAAACACGAGTCAGAACAGCTTCGACGCACAAAATAAGTTGTATAAGCTACCAAGAGAGATGTTTGAAAGGAAAATGGGACATGAGTGTAAACTGACACGCCATGGAGGGAGTCTGTACCAGGTGCCGTCTGTTAACTTTCTTTCCGGATAGCCCAGGCGACGCCCACGTCGGCCCAGGTGTGTGTCAAAAGAGGGCTGGGCCACCCCCACTGCTGCTCTGTGTGCCCGCCGCTGCGTCACAGCGCTCGTGTCCAGCTGAGGAGAGACGGCAGCAAGAGGTCTTAAGAGAACCCAGAGTAAGAGGGACAAAGGAGGTGGAGTGTGGGGGGGAACAAAGGGGGAGAAGATTGAAGATAGAGAGGTGGTGAAAGAGAATGACTCTCGAAATGCAAGATTTGAGCCAGAGCGCAGAGAAGGAACCCAAGGACTGTGGCCAACATGTTTCCGGTGCCACAAAAAACACTGCAGCTGTGGCTGAGGAACATCTCCAGGCATCCGAATTGGACCCTCATTCCCCATCAGCGTGGGTCCCTGAGGGGAGACGGCTGCTGTCTGGCCTACTAGGACTGAATGTGATCATGCTTGGTGCTGCCCTGGTGGCTGCAGGTGCCTTTAATCAGCAGGGGTTGCTGCACCAGGAGCCTCAGATGTTCATCCTCCTGTTGATGGGACTCAGTGTGATCTGGATGCTGTGGTACCTTCTCTGGGCTCGGAAGCAGCCGGGCCGGCCTCCCCACATGGACCACCATGCTGGTGGCATGACTGTCACAGGTAAACCTCTTTCTCACACTACACCAAACACACAGGTAAAGACATCTGCAAAGGGCACTGCTCTGACATTGTTTCTTTTAAAAGATAAGTTTCTGTACAGCTAAGACTGAAATTTAGAAAGCAGATTGTATATACATACAAAGTATGGATTTCAGCTCTGGTCACAATTTTTGATAATGATGAAGATTATTTGTGCCATGTAACAGCAGTTTTTAATATGCGGCTAAACCACATGATCACTGTGAAGGTATCACATCGTCCCATCCTGTCACTGTGTTGGTTTTGTTGGCTTTGCGCTGTCAATAGTCACAGATTTGTTGTTTCCACCATGTGTTTCTGTAACTTGGAATCTCATTTTCACCCCTGTGGCAGTGGTCCTCATGATCTTCTCCGCCTTCAGCCTGTTTCTCCATATCTTCAGGATGGGCTACTTCGCTATGATGGTGGATTGCAAACCCCTCAGCAAAGTCCTGGCCCCTTTCATCGAGACGCCCTTCCTGGGACTGCAGGTGGGGTTTGGTCCTCGGCCAGTTCGCCCTGTATTTTTCCTCTTGCACTCTCCCAGCATAAAATAAACACACCTTAAATAAACAAAACCAAGAATGAATGCTGTGATTTAAACTGCCTGCATGTACTTGAAGATCTTGAATTTTCAGTATCACGTCTGAAATTTTCAGCTCATTTTCAAGGCAGAACAAGCAACAATTCCATCATTATAGGGTTTCAGTGTTTGAAAAGTTCACAATTCTTTGTCAAAACAAAATGTTCCATAGACTGCCATAACAGTAATGTTTAAATGTTACATTAATATTTAAGGCTCCATTTACAATATTTGCGACTGTTACAGATAAATTAGTTTAGTGGACTGTTGTTGTGTTTCGTTTTCACTGGTACAGATATGTGCCTGCAAGTAAATTCATTAGTTTCCTATTTTTACAGGGAGGACAGCATAGTTGTGAAGGGTCCCCAGTATTCTGACAACTCACCATTACACATCTGTGCAGAGTAATTCATTTTTTCTCAGCAGCAATACCTGAGCTGTGGTGAAATGTGGAAAGCTCAGTAAAAGTGACTCTACAAGGCAATAAACTGAAGAGTCTGTAAAGAAATTTACTCAAAACTGAATCTGTAAAGTCCCATCTTACCTCGATTGGTCCACACTTGAAGGTCAGATCCAAGGTTGGACACTTCACTAAGTCTCGTGCATTTCGGTGTTAAAACCTGAGACAGGCTGCTGAGAGAGGCAGGTGGAAGTTATTTTAAGATGCTGTCACTGTAGCAAAAATGTACAATAATGCTGCGGTAATATGGTGACATTTGTCTTGCAGTGGCGCATTGGGGCTGTTAGCAATGCTGCCACGTGTGATATATTTCCCTTTACGTGAACAGACCTATTTACTATGGGCCCACTCCAAGGACTGCATCCACAAGCACAAAGTCCTCACCAGGTGACATCATTTATTCTCATTAATCCAAATATATTCATGTGACTTTACAACGTGCTCCTTTAGCTGGTGCTGTTATCTAGGCCTGGTGTGTTTGAATGGTAGCGTCTCAACTAGAGGGACTGCTGTTTTCAATTTACTCCATTTTTATCAGGTATACTGTAAGATTGCTTAGATTTTTAAGGATACAATAGCATGGCTTTTTATGGTCACATGTTTTCTAGATGACTCAAATTGTGTGTTTGGCCTCTCAGATCTGGCCTGATGCTGATCCTGTGCGCTGACCTGCTGTTGTGGCTCAATGCTGTGACCGAGGACACTCTTCATATGGAGATCGAGGTGGAGAAGGAGGATCGGCAAGGGCCTTATAGCCACTTCTCCTTTCCTGACAACGACACTGGTGCCGAGGATGGCAGGGATGGTACGGTGATCAGCCTTTCCCCATTACACAATGGATGTAGAGTGTTTTAGACCTCTTTAAACAAGCTTTGACCATCAAAGTCAATAGAAATCTCATCTTTGTACCTGGCTCGACATCTACAGCAGTGCAGTCAAACTCCTTTTTGTTGCAGTTTATGCACAGTAAAGTGATTCTCTTCCATTGTGTACATTTTTCATCAGTTGAACATGTTAAATACAATTCACACACACGTGGATCATGTTTGCCTGATATCCTGCCACTTCCACATTTATGTCTTTGGGAGACACTTTTCTCCCAACACAGTATGCAGCTCCAAAGAAAGAGAAGTGCATCAACAACAGCCAGAGGGGTTAGAAATATGATTATTGAAGCACAGCTTAGTTCGATATTCCAATAGCTACTTGCTGAGGTCTCACACAAATAGTAGACAAAAGGTAGTAGGTGGATAGAGACTACTTCACAAAGTTTTCGTGAGCTCAGAAAGGAAATAAATCAGAAAAAGATCCTGATTTATATATAAATGTATTTATTTATTGACTTATTGAATGCTAGGAGAGCTTCAGCAGTTCTGTGGGACAGGGGAAGTTTATTCTATCACAGTAGGGTCAAGATACCTATGGAAAAAGTCTAACACTCACTGAAGCACCTGTTCAAGTCCCTTTCTGTCTGTTTTCAGGGCCCCAGTGCTGGTGCAACGCATCCACAACATGCCAGGTTTTCCGCAAAGGCTTCGAGGTGCTCTACCCCTTCAACATTGAGTACTACCTGATGGCAGGCTGCATGTTGTATGTCATGTGGAAGAACGTGGGCCGCCATATGAGTCACGGATCCCATGTACACCATAACCAGCAACTTACGTGGCACATTGTTCACCGTGGGGGTATTGTGGTGGGACCGCTAGTGGGGCTGTTGGTGCTCCTAGCAGGTTTGACGGCTTTCATCCTCTATCAGGTGTGGGTGGGCAGTGTCCATCGCAGTGACGCCTTCATCCTGTTCTATGGCTACCATCTGGCTGTTTTGCCAACCATGACCATTTGCTCTCTGGCTGGCATAGTTGTTTATCAGATGGAAAGGAGGGCTCAAGAGTTGGGACACAACCCAACGCGTAGCCTAGATGTGCTCCTGCTGGTGGCAGCTGCCCTTGGCCAGCTTTCACTCTCATACTTCTCCCTGGTGGCTGCCATGGCAGTGGGGTCCAGAGACCTCCTGGGAAGCCTGGACCTGGCCTACTCCATCAGTTGCTTGTTGGAGCTGGTCTTCCAGAACATCTTCATCATTGAGGGGCTTCATCGACACCCCAGTCTAAGGCGTGCTGCAGGAAAGACATGGCTCAGAAGCTCCATTTTTAAGGCCAGTACCTTTGTTTTCTTCTCAATCTAGTGTTAGGAATACCTTGCCTAGCTTGTTTAGTTATTTTTTTTTTTTTTTTTTTTTTTTTTTTCCCCCCCCAGCATTGAGAGCATTGAGCTCAGTACATCAAGTCTGAAAAGGTGCTTTGAAGTCCTGCTTTTGGCAGATTAACAAATCACTTGACCTCAGTTCCACCTGTACAAATACATTATATGCCAGAATTTGTAATAAAAATTGCAATACAAATAATGGTGGAGAGCCTGCATTGCGCAAGAATAGGAATCCATCAAGGATCTAGCTTAAATGCTGTAATCGTGCTGCCCAGAGCAGGAAGTTCTGTATATCAAGTTGCTCCTATATAAATTGTACAGAACTGCTAAACACATGGCTTGGTCTGTCTTGTCCAAAAACAGAAGAAGAACATCAATGCCATACAGGCTGTTGACGGCCCTGGAGAAGATGCTGTGCTGAATAAAGATAAAGAGCCAACATCACCATCAGTGGATGGAGCAACTGACTTCAAGAACATCTGGACCAAGAGAGCCATCCAGGAGATCTGTGCCTTCCTCATCTTGGCTAATATCATGGTAGGTTTTATAAGGTTGGAGGTCAGTGTTAGAACATACTCAAGATGAATTCATTATAGCACTGCAACAGTGTACACACTGGTTCTCAGCTCATGAAAACAACTGGGACCTGATGTTTGCTCGCAACTCATTTTGGTTGCAACTCCAAAATCATTTTTACCACAGTCGCAATCAAGAACGGCATAATAGATTCCCCTTGGTTTCCCCTTTCTTGGTTAAGTTCTAGCAATTCCCCAGATACGGCTATAGTAAATATAAAATACTTTTTTGTGAGACTTTTGCATTCACTTTAAGTGGTTGTCCTTGTCAGGGACGCAGTGACTGAAGTCTGCCCCACAATCATTGGGCTATGGAACTACAACCAGGGTGACACCAACAAGTAGCAGGGTAGCCGCGCGCGCGTACACACACACACACACAATTTAAAGTGACCAACATGAAACCTGTACAGGCAGGGTGAACATGTAAACTTCACATAGCATGAGCTGGATTTGAACCAACTGCACAACCCTAATCCTGAACAGCTTGGGGACTGTGAGGCTCCAGCATTACCTGCTGCACCACTAACTTCAAATGACCCTGTAATAGACTGGCATCCCATTTAGGATGTATCCTCCTTGGTGTTCCTCAGTGTGCCTTTGGAGCAGGCTTTAGACTACGGTGACCATGACTTTGACAAGCGTGTACTAGATAGAGTGAATAACTTAGATGACAAAATCCTGAGCAAGAATATCAAACACTTATTTTGAGCAAATCAAATTATTGCTTTATAAAGTTTGAGCACAATGACTTTTTTTTCTAGAAGTAAAAGTAAATCAAGATAAGCTGGCAAATGTACCCCCAAAAAACACAATTTGACCCATTATTTAAAGAACTAGGGTACAGGAACCATGTTGTGATGCTGCGTGTGTGGTGTATAGGTTAAAGTGACTTTTTTTTTTTTTTAAATGTATCGCACCCTTGACCATCGCAGATGTGGATCATCCCTGCCTTCGGTGCCCATCCCCAGTTTGAGAATGGGCTGGGAAAGCAGTTTTATGGTTTCCAAGCCTGGTTCATCCTGGTCAACCTAGGCCAGCCACTAGTGGTCTTCTACAGAATGCACTCTGTCAGTGCTCTGATGGAGCTACTCATCTCAGCCTGAACAACAGGGAGCCCTTTTCTGCTGCACATTTGGAAGACTGAAAACCTACTGATACTTCCTTTGAACATTCAAGGAGGATGAAGAATAACCAAGAACAGTTCTCCTAGTAACACCAGTGTGTAAATAGCCTTTTTGTTTGAAGAGCCTGCATCTGTCCCCATAGTTGTCCGGTCCTAGAGCTGCTGACAGTTTGAGGAAAAATATTAAATTCCAAGCCTCTGGTCCCTTTTGCACACAAAACTGTAGAGATAAACATCTAAAAAGATTATGTAAAAATGTATATACTGAATCATATTTAATGTTTCTAAAATTCTTTTCATGTAAAAAAAAATTATCAAATTAGCTGACATTGCAGAAAATGTTCTCAAAAAGAGCAAGATTTTTCAATTAAGGAAAGTTCTTTGGCCTTAAGTTATACATTTTGTGTCAGAGGGTAAAGCATTAAGAATAATAAAGTAGTAATAATACATCCTGGAGTCCTGTGTTTTTTCATTTGATTCACTGTAGACACTCCAAAACCATGAGGGTATCCATACATCTCAAACCCCCCCGCAAAGATTCTCCCTCCCAGCTATTTGGAAATCAGTACCATCCACTACCCTTAAAAGAAAGAACACAGAAGGTTTTGCTTAAAGTATGTACAACTACTAATTTATAAAGAATTTATTTTATAATCTACATATCTTTGAGAGAAAAATAGTCACACATACTATATTTGTATTTTCATTCTGTATACATACATTATTTGGGGCGGGAGAAGCGACACTGACATACTGGCATTATTAAATCACAGCGCAACAGAGTGGCATCTTGCCCTCGAAGTGCACATCCTCCTGTCAATCGGAACCTCGTCCAATCGCACGCCGCGACTTTGTTCACATTTCCAGCATCAAGCTGCAACTGGCCCCTACTTTTTAAATGTTCCCTCATGTGAGGACGGCTGCTCTCCTTTTCTCAGCTTATCATGTACCACTAAGTCATTAGAACAGCAAAAAAAAAAAATAAAAAAAAAAAACACAAGAGTGATGTCAAGAACAGTCACAATATGCACAACAGCGGAAGATGAAACCGCTACAGCACTGCGGCCGGGATGCTTTGGACAGCAATCCCCCCCCCCGCAACAATCAAAAGGACTGATGAACAATGCAAAAGATATTTGTTCAAACACAAATGTGAAACCAAATGGCAGGAAACTTGTATAATGTATCACATGCATGAAACAGATGCTCACTTGTGGGCAGAGTTGATCCTAAACATCTATAAGAACGTGCAAATAAAAATGACAAAAAGAACGTCTCATTGGGAAAAGGAAACAGGCTTCCCATGCAATATTTACTCTCATTGTGGAGTAACACTAGCTCACATCCTAATTTTGTGGTGCATTTTTGTTATTTTTTTTCCCCCCAATGTTAACATTTGACCTCCAGTGGGAGAAATACAAGTTTGCTAAACAGTAGTCTTGAGGGGAATCAGGTGCTTGTATTTTACCTGTATTAATGATCACCCCTGAACCTGACGGAGAGGGAGCCTGCAGCGGATCCTGGCTGAGCTAATGTTAGTGGTTACGGCTAAGTTGTGGGTAGAAGCGGCACGGTTTACAGTGTTGCAGTCAACAAGGACAACCAAAGAAAACGAGACGGAGCGAGGAGCACGGCTCCCTTTCAATGCAATGACAGGCCTGTCCATGATCACCTCTCCTCTTCCTTCTTTTTCCTGGGAAGCTGGAGTGATGATGTTCAGGATTGGAGGGGCAGGGATGAGAACAGATGGGAGAGGAACACAACCCATGTCTGTTTGGAGCCTGCTTTCTCCTCCTCCACCTACACACGCTGGATCTCAAAGAGACGGACGTCTGTGTCGTACCAGATTGGGGGGTCCACATTTCTACAGGGTACACGAGAGAAGGGTGGGGGGGGGCAGTCAACTACTTATCAAGACTGTATGCTGACAAAAACTATAGAGTACAGATAGATAAATAAACACAGAACTTGTACATAAACAGACTCCTCAATTTACAGACAAAATTGGGACTGGGGGTCTGCAATTCTAGTTTTCGAATCCAAAGTTACAATCAGCAAAAACTTAATAATAGACATTCATCTACAGCATATGTTCTGTTGAAATGTTGGAAATAGATGTTATAAAATACATGGATTGTAACCTAAAGGCTTGATGCTGCTTTTAAAAAAAACTAACTTAACTGAATACAGAAATACATTATCTTCACAAACTCATTCCGTAGCGTTTGTTGACTGATTCATCCCATAACCGGGTGGAATGTTTGTTATCCTATATCAGGAACACCAGACAGGCGCTATACACTGTAGAAGTGAGCTGAGTTAAAGTGGTTTCATACTCCTATTTTGGAGTATGAAACTTTACTGCCATCTGTAGGCCACTAAAAAACCAATGGGTAACGTATTGTGGGTACAATGGAAATTGTGGAAGTTACTTTCATCTGGGATGAAAAACACTAGTCCTTTCAAACTGCAGGATATGATGTTTTGAATCCAAAAGCTCACTACTTTGTAACAGACTACAACCAGCACCTCCTACAGCCAGTGGACTAGGGTGCTGATATAAATGAATGATGTGACTCACCGCAGGTATATCACACCCCACATGTATGTGCGGAACCACATGGCGGTGCCGGCATTGGCTTGGTACTTCCGGATCAGGATTGGGTGTGGCACTGGCAAGAGACCCACCAGGGTCCCATGCTGGAGGAACTTCAGGATCTCAGACTCATCAGTTAGACCCCTAAGAGAGACAAAGGGCTGGGGTGAAGGCCATGATTCATAGGCCTGAGCAAACATCTCACTCGTATATTCAACTTACTTGTCGATGCAAATCTTTTCCACCTGGGGCACCAGAACCTGCAACAGTCGCATGATGGTCTGCAGTGGGAGCTTGCTTTTCCAGGAGAGTACCTATCAGTGAGGTGGGCAGGATGTGTCTCCAGGTAAGTATGGACCATCTGTGTGTTTTCCATATCCAGCAACTTTCAATGCACAGGTGACACTAAGTTGGATTCTCCACTTTGGAGGCAGCCAGATTTAAGTTGTTATTTTTTCTCAATAAGACCGGCAACAGAATGAGATAGAAACCCGAAAAGATTATGTTTGTTTCTCTTTAAGAGTTTGACATTCTCTTTGTCACAAGTAGAAAGCCAAAGAAAGCTGTATGGAGAAACCTTTACCACTTCACTACACTTTGCTGGGAGGGGGAGCTTACCCATTCTGGCATAGGGGTCCAGCTAGTGGCTGAGGATATGCTGGTCATGCGCCTCCGTGTCGTCTCAGCCTCTGTGTAGAAGACGTCCTGCAAGGAAACAGAACGGTAATGGGACCACTAACTGCTGAGGCATATACCTAACAGCACAGTCACACACTCATGGTCTTGTACATAAAAACGCTCTTAGTGCCACAGCTCCTACCTCATTGTCCCTTCCTGAATTTGACTCTGTGTCACTGGCTCCAGCAAGGCCGCTCTGGTCTGACTGGGCCTGTGGGGAGTCTGCCTGCTGAACGGAGACCATTGTCCCATCCTCTGAGACCTGGGACTTCTCTGTCAGTTTGTCAATACCTGCAGGGGCATTTAGGATAGGGGACTAAAGGCAAGCTTAAATCTCCAAAAATTGAGTAGTTCAACAAAGCCAAGTAAAGAACACGTCAAAATGGCGCCCAAGTCAGTATGGATACAGGTTGACGTTTACAATCACAACCTGAGGGCCAAAAGCACCCATCCCAGAAACAGCTTTCTGAAACAGGCTGTCAGGCTGCTGAACTCATCATCTCATGCCCAATCACCATCACTGACCATGACCACTGGCATCCACCATATGTGTGGGTATCTGTATGTTGTTTATGCTCTTGCTTATGTATGTGTCTGTGTGCATGTACACTCACCAGCTACTTTATTACGAGCACCATTTTAATACTAGGTAGGAGGCCCCTTTGCTCTCAGAAGCCTGGATTCTTTGTGGCATGGATTCAACAAGGTGCTGGAAACATTCCTTAGAGATTTTGGTCCATGTTGACATGATTGCGTCATGTAATTATTTCCCATTTGTCAGCTGTACATTCACGCTGCCATTCTGCCATTCTACCACATCCCAATGGTGCCAAGAAAAAAAAATGTCCCGCACTATTACACCACCACCATGAGCCTGAACTGTTGACACAAGGCAGGTTGGGTCCATGGCTTCATGCTGCTTATGCCAAATCCTGACTCAACCATCTGCACGTTGCAGCAGAAATCAAGATTCAACGGATGATTTTCAATCTTCAACTGACTGGTTTTGGTGAGCCAGTGCCCACTGCAGCCTTAGCTTCCTGATCTTGGCTGACAAGAATGAACCCGATGTGGTCTTCTGCTATTGTAGCCCATCTCACTCAAGGTTTGATGTGTCCTACATTCAAAGATGCTGTTCTGCCCACCACTATTTTAAAAAGTGGTTATTTCAGTTACCAAAGCCTTCCTTTCAACTTGATCCCATCTGTCCATTCTCCACTGACGTCTCTCGTGAAAATGGCGTTTCCGCCCACAGAACTGCTACTCACTGGATGTTTGTTTGTTTCTTTGTTTTTCGCACAATTCTGCATCGACTCTGGAGACTTTTGTGGATGAAAATCCCAAGAAAGCAGCAGTTTCTGAAATATGCAAAACCATGCCATCTGGCACCAACAACCATGCTACAAGTCAAAGTTGCTTAGCTCACATTTTTTCCCCATTTGGAAGTTTGATGTGAACATTCACTGAAGCTCATGATCCATGTCTGCGTGATGGTATATACTGTGTTGCTGCTGCTCTGATTGGCTGATTAGATAACTGTGAATGTGCAGGTGTACAGGCATTTCTAATAAAGTCACTGGTAAGTGGATATTTCTGTATTTATTTATTTATTATGTATCTATACATTGCATGTTTCTTCATCTATTTACACCTTTAACATGTATATTTGTATATGTGTTTATTACTCATTCTCTAAATTTTCTTTCCTCGTGTTCTGTGCACCACGGACCCATTGATCTTCTTTTTGTACTCCCTTGTATACTTGCTATAATGACAGCAAACAATTCTTCTCGCTAACTTTAAAGCACCACAAAGTAGAACCACAGGAAATTTCCCCAACTCTCTCAGGTGTCAGATAACAACCTGCATTGCACCAGGTGGCCAACAGGTAATGCTCCTGCAGAACTCATCTGACATCTGAAGCAAAGTGGGTAATTCACTGCAGCTGAAACCCCAGTTGGTTACGGCACCGATGTAGGTGTGTAGTTGCCTGGACTGGCCTGAAATGTGCCCTTTAGGTGACTACTGATCCATACCTGGGGTGGCAGCCAAGCTGGTCTTGAGCGTGCCGGGCTCAGCTGGTACTGCTGGCCTGGAGCCCTCCATGGACACCGTCTCCTGGGAGTTGGTGCGTGAGATCGCATCTGGTGACTTCTTCTTCCTCTGCAGCGCCTTCTGGATGGATGCAGGGTCCGATGGTAGGTTGGCTAGTTGGTGGAACACATTGCGCTTACGGATGATGGCGTAAACCAAGTTGCAGTTGCCTGGAATGGAGTGAAACTACATCACCATAATGTCATTACTCCCATTAAGCCAGATGATTGGCCAGAATTCAGGCTTTCTGCTTTTGGTGCCTTTTGTGGCTTTGACCCATTGCACCGCCTCACCATCAAACTGGTACTGGATAATGTTGTTAAAGACTTCCAGCAGGAAGAACACCAGGTGGTGGTTTTGAGAGGCAGAGAACAGGAACCAGCTGGTAGAGAAGGCTTCCAGGAGGTGGAGGAGCTTGTTGGCTGCCACCATGGACAAGCTCTTCAGGTAGGGTGACACTGTGGATGGAATGAGGTCAGATGAAGCAGTGCAATGGGCATCACTAGCCAACGGACGGGACACACATCTCGTGCATTACTCACCATTCACCACAATTGTAAGCAGGCAGTCAAAGAGTGGCTGCAAGCGCTGGTGTCCACTGGTGATGATCTTATGGAAAACCTAGAGAGCACACAGATTTGCAGGGAAGGCAATTATGGCATCTCACAAAGTGGTCCATTTATGGGAGCACAAAACAGAAGCCAACTGGGAATGCAGTGCATGCCGGAACTTGTTGTCCCATTGTCACGAGAGATGGACACCCACCACAATGAGCAAGTCAGCATGGGTGCCAGTAAAGACAGGGATGTCCATGGGTACGCGGACTGTGTAGGGCTTGTTCAGCCGCACCCCAAAGTTCCGCTCACCACTGAGCAGCAGCAAGATGAAGACCCCAATGTGCATGAGGCCAACGCGGGCTATGGAAACAAACGCACCAAAGTGTCATGAACAGACAAACCAGTGAAACTTACTCATACACAAACATAAAATGTGCATAAACTTCAACAAACAGTCTAGCTTTAAACCCTGCCCCTCTCCTCTTACATTGATCAGCACGAGCATCATTCAGGTAATACAGGATGGGCACCAGGATGTCCAGAACGTCACTACTTTTCAGCACGAAGAACAAGAATTTCTGAAACACACCATAAAGATAGTTTGGGGCTGTTGGAGTAGAGGAGGTTGAGGTTCTAATTTAAGGACATATCTCTGACACTGTGTGCTGCTCCCAATCTTAGCTCTTGTACCTTGTTGAAGTCACACAGCTTCCAGAAGAGAACCAGCAGCTCCTGGTGAAAATGGATCTTCTTGGTGGAGTTGGGCAGGTATGTCTGAGTAAGAGGGTTGTTCAGGAGACGGGCCAGACCCTTCAGAATGAAGCAGAAGTCCTGTGGGGCGAGCAAAGGTGGTGGTAAAGGTGATTTAGCAGCACCACACAGATTGAGAAAAGCATTTAAGTCTATATGAAATGATAACATGACAGATGAAGTGTCACAGAAATATGGAGGTCAGACTACCTCACCTCCTCTCTGTGGATTCTGGACAGGTAATTGACAAAGAGGTTGTCTGGACCTGCTGGCTGCAAGAGACAGACCTCAATTTAATAAAAACTGTCACTATTATAACACAAAGTCCACTTCCACTCATAAGTGGGCCTGTGGATCTCACTTCTGAGTCATCCAGAGTGGAGGGTGACGCCGAGGGGTCCAGGGTGCTGGTGGTGCCAACTCCACCCTCGTGCTCCAATGTGACAATAAGGATCTGCACAGCCTGCTCCACCAGCTGCTCCCGGTAGTCAGAAAAGAGCAGGTGGTTGTAGGGAATGCCGTAGCCGACCGGGTCATACGCACACACAATGTTGAGGAGTGATGTGAAGAGGGGCAGGGCATGTCTGGGGGTGACAGAACCAGGTGTTAGAGAGGAAGCCAGCAGGACCCAAACAATAAGTCTCAGTGAACCAGTCTTCAGGTCACATCTCACCTATTTTCTGTGGAGCAAAAGAAGGTCACCCAGGGGTTGACAACGTTGCTGTCGGATGTGGGAGGCAAGTACATGGCCTCGGAAAAGCAGGTTAGCAGCAGTTTCAGCAGTTCAGTCCTGAATAGGGTAAGAGGGTTTAGGAAAGAGCGGTGGATATGAAAGCCACCATTTACAGTGGAAGGGCCATGACAGGAACCACCACCCAGTTCCTTCACATGCAGTTGTTTCATTTCTATATACACAGCTGGATAACAAACATTTTAGTCCATCTAAGCAAGGGAATATGCCACCAGCTGCCTAACTCACCTGTTAAGGTCATGGATATAGTTGAGTGGTGGGGACTGAGCAAAGCCCACCCCAGCCTCCCAGATGTATTCACAGCTGTCAATAGACTGCATGTCCTCAGTGGTGTCCTGTAGAAGAAACAATGAGACCATAAGCTGCTGACAGCCCCTGGGAAGCTCACTTTCCAAAACACATGGCTATCAACCGTTGCAGTGACTGGAAGAACCTGGAGCTGGAGACTGATTTATGTGACCATCAACCCATAGCTGCCATCAGAAGGTGGTTTCTATCCTCAGAAGCAGAGCACTAATCCAGCAACTTCTCATTTTTCAACAGGGAGGTCTCCAATCCCAACACTACCACCAAGAGAAAAGGAAGTGTAGGTTGCAAGAAAACCATGAAGAAAACATATAGACAACATTGGTGGAAATATCCTTCACACTCACACTCTTCCTCCAGTGGCTTCAATGCCATGAAGCCCAAACCAGAGATGAGGCCAAGTTCACGGGGCCTGGTTTAAGTACACAGGGCACGTGACTCAAATTCTAACACCCACTTTACAGCCTGCTCTTCTGTTCTTCACAAAACAAGGCAGAAACCGGGAGCCACTCTTGAGTGTTACAGCTCTATTGGACATTATTAATAGTGTGTGGCTGTGGAGGTTGAGCTGGGGGGCTGTGGGGGGGGGTGCTTAGATGGGTAACGCATATGGATTTGCATCCCTAAGGACTGGGTGAACAAGGTACTTATTGTGAACTGCTACAGTGACCCCACAAGTATAAATAGAACAAACTGTTAGTTGCTTTGGATAAAAGCATCAGCTAATCAACAAATTGGCAATAATAATAAAAAACCAAAACAGTCTTATACCATCTGTACTTTTTTAACATGCAGGTTAATATTCTACTCAATTGGAGGAAAAAACCCTCAAGGCACAGCCAGACAAAGAAAGGAGGAACAAATGCAAGAGCCTGAGTTCTGTTCAGCCCACCACATGTCTCCCGCAGGACATGCTGTCTAAAAATAGAAGCCTGTATGGCTGTTAGAAAACAACCTTAATGACTAAGGAGTGAGACAATTCCACAGCTCTTGAAGGTGATCAGATACACATTGTGGAAATTTTCCATGTGTCCTTCCCCTTGCTTCTCTAACCACGCAGCATCCCCTGCTTAGAGCAGTACCACTACGCCTCATACAGCTGGCATTCTGCTGCATGTCTGGCTACCCTGAAACTGGTTGGCACCCAAATTTCAACTCACAACAGATCACAAACAGCCCAGCCCTCCATAATAGGATCAAGGATGCTCAGCAACACCTCCATTGCTGTCTCAACATATCAGTTGAGCTACACACCAACATGGATCCCATCATCTTCTGAGTTCAATGCTCCATCCTCTACCCAAAGTTTTGTAATATCTTTCAGTTGTAGAAATACATGCTTTATTGTGACCAAACTAGTGATCTCAGCAATCCACAGAAGTAGTTGTGCCCTGGCCAGTGAAGCCAGTGCTCAAGAAGTATTGTGAGAATGGAAAGATGGGTAGGCTTACTCACCGGGCCACCCTTCTTGTGGCTCTGCACTGTGAAATCAGGGCAAAAAAGCAGATCTGCAATGGCTAGGAGCAGCGATTCTGCAAGGGGTCTGGCACCATCATCATCACCCTCGTCCACCTGTACAGTAGAGGCCACAAATTACACACAAACTAGTGCACATCCATAAGCAGCATTTGGTACACAACTCCTCATTGTCTGCTTGTGTCATCTAAGCCCTAAATAAGACATCTCCTCACCCAAGTTTCCAGGTGTCACAGATAATGTTCCCCTCTAACTACAGAGGTCAGGTTTGCAACACTATTTTTGCTCAGTATTGTTTGCCATAGCTGAAATATACATGCCTTTAGATGAAAATAAATGATTAATTCGGTTTTGCCACATGCACTCAGTTAAGATGCCACATTTGCAGCTTAGTTGGAACACCGGTCACAGGTACTAAACAGAATCACCCTCTAATGCTTGAAGGGTAGAAAGAACCAACAGCAGCTGCTCAGGCCCGTCTTGAGCAAGAGGCGCGAGCCTGCAACCAGACACCTGCATCTTCTCAATTGTGGAGCAGTAGGGGGTGCACATGGGGTGCTGAAATTATGCTGTTTACAAAAGTGACATTTGAGAAAAGCAAACCTGTTCACCAACCTGAAGCAAAGGCAAGCTGGATTTGCCTGGAACAGATAATCTCATTCAATGCATGCTGGGACATCCTCAGGTTTCCTGCAGGCCCCACTGACACTATCCCACCACTGCAACTTAGCAGAGGGTACAACCAGCGTGCTTTTAATGAGTCTCAGATATCTCCTCTGTGCAAAGGCCAAGCACTGCCAGCAAAACCCAGCCAGCTGTTTGCAATCCCTTAGAAGGTAACCCTTTTCTAGAAACATCTCATGGGGTAATCTCCCTTCACAGAGGAGAACTGTGTCTGGACAAAGGGGGCGCTTGTTGCTGTTGTTCCATTCTAAAACCCTCTGCCATCTGAGACCAAACAGCACACACTGGTGCTCCACAATAGGGTTCTGTGCTCTGCAAACTGCCACCCAAAGACCTGCCCAGCAAGTGGGTTCCTGGTTCACAGGTGAAAACCGTAAACAAACGAATCAGCCTGGCGGAACAAGGGCCACTGCACTCGTCCAGATCGCTGCTCATTTAAAACTTTTTCCTGCAGAGTGAGGACATCTGATAGAGCTGTTTGGATAGCTACCTCAAACATAGTAAGGCTTGGCACACAAAGCGCAGCATGCCTTTCCCGTGACTGGCGTCATCTCTGCCTTGGAAAAAGGCCTCTTTGGATACACCTTGCAGCTACACCTGTGACGTAGCCCACTTGTAAGTTTACACAATGGTTAAAAATTAGAAAGAAATATCACAGCAGTTGTAACATCAACAGACTTGATGATTCGGTGTAATATGGCCCAAAAGGGAACCATAAGCCATTAATGTACAACTGATGAAGGGAGCCTCATACATACTATACAAGTTCTGTGAGGACTCCACAAAAGGCACTTTTTATCAGAACCTTATCACCATTTCCCTGCTTTTTTAATCGGTTATGAATTGCACACAAGCCAGTTCTCAGGCTGCCATCCACATTGCAACAGACCACAGCTGTTACACGTATATCTTATGAAGTTGCACAATAATATCCTTCAAGTAACTTACACTTTACGGAAGGTAAAGCTTTCTCTTACTATCCCGCCAAAATTTGGATGTCTCACTCCAATAAAATGACATTCTTCTTCTTTCAGCACCTTTAAATTCAGGCTCAAGACATACATATTTGAAGGCAATTCTACACAACATGTTTGTGTGCTCCTCAGTTCCTTTGTCTCCCATCATTTGTTTTACTATTTTCTCTTCATTATTACTGTTACTACTATCATCCAGAGAGACATACAACATTGTCAACGTGGCAGAAAAATGTTAAACTGTTAAAACGCATTGTGAGGCAGAGATAACAGCTTAAAGCCTGCAGACAGTGCCAGCCATTTCAGTGCTTTTGTATTTGTTTTTTTTCCACATTCTGAAAGTCACGTGACAAGAGAAAGGAAGAGATGCGAAATGCTTTAGATTCCTCGTAAAGGCTGACTGTGGTGCATGAAGGACTGGTCTACCCTCCTCCACTCATCATGACACAAATTTACACAAACAGGCACTTTGCAGTAGACCTTGCAGTAATATGCAAAACAGATTGGAATTATCTGTACCGGGCGTATATAGAAGATATTCATTGTCACATCACTTAATACCTAGCAGTCAGTTTGACTACTGCGAAATCATCAATGTGTACTTTACCAAAACAAAATGCTTACTACTGTGTGGAGTTCTCTCCATGTCTGCATGGGCTTCCTCTAGGTACTCCAGTTTCCTTCCACAGTCCAAAGATTCAAGTAAACTGTTTTTTTCACTCTGGACCACCACAACCCTGCTTTGGACAAGTGGTTATTGATAAGGTCTGCATCTGTCTAGGTTTCACCACTGGGTGAAGGTACCACTGCTATGCTGTGGATGGTGTTATTGTACCATTTGTCTTGAGTTTACTACACTTGCTGCACCCTTCTATTAAGAATGTGTGTTTAACAGACACTCCTAGGCACTAAATGTTGAAAGGAGTGCTTGTAAGGTTCACAGGTGGAATCCGAACATCAAGTTGGCAAAGACCTGCGACTGCAAGCCTATTGCAAGTATCACATTTCTCTGACCCCCCATAACAAAAAAAGCATGGAAACACCACGTAAACACACAAATCACACACAGGGATGAATAGGTACAGTCAATAACAGGACTAAAAACCCAAATTAAGAGGCAGCACAAATGTTGAGATGTTTACTTACTAGTACTAACCTTGATTCCATAGACTAGATTATTTTTGGAGTATCTGGTGGAAACACACACACACACACACACACACACACACACACACACACACCCACCTAGCCAAGCATATGGTCACTTTGCCTGCTCTTACCCCTGCCCGCCCAGCACCGGGCACCGTAGACCAGAAGAATCCCCTCCAGTCGGGGTCCTCAAAGATGTAAGGCAATATCCGTGTGAGCAGCCGGGTGCAGTTCAGAACGATCTGCTTCTCCTTCTCTGAAGCACAGCCTGAATCTGCACCCTGGACCATCTTCTCCACTGCCTGGGAGAAGGACACCCACTTTGAGTTATAGCCAGATAAAACAGATGTGAACACACACATGCAAACACATACACACACCTTTATCATGTTCAAGATATACCAGGCACATACAAGCACACAAAAAACCTGCATATTACTGTTCGCACCCACTCAGATGTTTAGCCAGAGTTAAAGGCATTATGCACCAGTACTAGAAACGGAGCTGTTTTTTATTAAAACAAGTGATTCTGCTTGCTACATCAAGAAAACATGGGTCAAATTACAGAAGAACACAATAGGCCATCTGCTGCAGACATGTGACCTTTGACCTTTGGGGGGGGCACAATGTGATTAGAACCAATGCAGCCACAATGGGCCCTGAAAGACTGATGATTTTCCTCTCCGCTGCTGTGAAAGGAAATGTTGGTCATAGAGGAAGACTTCAAACAGCAACACGGTTGTGATTGGACAGGCAGTGTTTTCTCCGTGGAAGCAAAGGAGCCTGTTTGAACTGACCCCCTGCCCCCCCCCCCCCCATGTGGGGG